>SMSQ01018831.1:117106-129451 GCA_019453375.1 Ctenoplectra terminalis | reverse complement strand
ATATATATACACTCCAACCAGCAGGCTTATCCCTCGTGTCGATTAATCATTGTCGGTCAGTAGATCCATCATGGAATATTTTCCGTGACCCGAAAGTCTTTGTAAACATTGCGATCGAGGAACCCATTACAGACGATTCTCCTGTGCCTATTCTACGCACGCGATCGCTAAAAAAAGAACCGACCTCGAATGAAGCAAATAACCCCTCAGAAATCCTATGCGTAAATTACATATAAATATGAGACGGAAGATAAAAGAAAGAAACAAGTGATCGAAGAAGAAAATCATCAGAATTATCGCGGAGAAATTGGTATGAGCAGAGGAAACACAGAATCGTAGGATTCTCGCGTCGCGCAACGCCCACGTAAATTTCTCGCGAGCTCCACCTGCGACTGTCTGCGTGCGACCAAGGGCTACGCACACGCGATCGGGTCCAAGGTCCCCGAAGAAAGCCCTTCGCGCAGTCGGAAGTTTGTTGCCCCATTTGCCGGTAGTGGGGCTGGCCCATGAGAGGAGGCAGCGTGCCTGTGAAGAGAGAGACAACTGAACGGAGGGGTGAACTCGAGGAGGCAGCCCGAAGAGGTAGGGGCAACGTGCGCGCGCAGCGTGGCGGGAAACAATAAGGGCCAACAACCGACAGAGAAGAATCCGCTTGGCGGGAACTTGGAAGGTGATGGTACTCAACTTCCCTGCATTTTATGGGGAGCAGCCTATGAATACGTTAAAGCGAGCCTAGCCGACGATTACCAGGAATAAAAGATTAAACGTAAATAGTGAAACTTGATGAAATATCTAGGGTAGGGAGGATCGGAGATACGGGATTCGCCTGGCCCGATCGAGAATTGCTTCCCTGCATCGAATTGATCGGTACAAAACTGGAAGCATTAATGGAATCTTCTTGGAAAGCTTATATCGATCCCTACGATGGTTTGTTTTGTTCGACAACCACGAAGATTTGGAATGGAAAATTGAATCGTAGTAAGAGGGTAAGTAGTAATCGCGTCGATCGGTAAAATGGCGGTGTCGTAATAATTTCATATTGGTCGTGCAGAAACGCGATCGTTTGTTTCGTAAGCCATTAGCGGGGTGGGCGGAATTTCAGGTAAAAATGTCTGCGGTATCGCGTGTTGGACGGCTCAACAAAAAACGGCATTCCCCGAAGATAAAACGGCGGCCAGCGTGTCGGGCGTGTTGGTAAACCGGCAAGAATGTAGTTGCCATTCACTGACGGTTTGTAGTTGGCACGAAACAGAGCAAACGGTCCCCGCAATTCGACGTATCAGGATAAACTCCCGAACGGTCGTGCACGCCGCGAAGCTCGCGTCTAGACGCGTTTTTTGCCAGCCGGCTCCGGAACCGAGGGTAAACAAAGACTCGAAATCGTTCGATTGTTTCACTTCACTTTCGGGCTAATGCGACGCAACATTCCTCGCCAGCTCGCGTCGCGATTTCGCGCCGTTCATCCTGCTATCGTTGTTTAAATTGCTTTTCTTTGTTCCCCTCTATCGTGCTGCTTTGCATTGCCTTCTAATCGTAGCGGCTTGCGCGAATCAAATGGACACGTTTCTTGTTTCAAAGTTGCATTTATCGACACAAGGGTTGTTAACGACACAAGGTCACTTTTTATCAAAGAATCGTTAAATTTATTCTTCGTTAGATCGTTGCTTATAAATTGCTCAGCAATAAGTTTCAATAACGGTACGAAAAAATTCAGTTCTCGCACTCTTGATCGAGAAATATAAATTATCGGTCAAGGAATCGGTGGGGAGACGCGAAAAAAAGAGGGGACGCAGGCCAGTTACGCGAAATTACGAATGGCGCGCACAGCGGGCAAACGAGAACGACCTTTGGCATCGGTCGTGCCGTTGGCACGAGGTCATCCGGGCCGGTAGTTTTCCAGGTTAGCCCGTAGGAATCCAGGAGCGGCGCGGCCCCTCGGAGGTATTTGAACCCGGCGAGCGTCGTCCCTCCGTCCTCCGTCTGTAGCGGTCCCCCTGCCTCCGCTGTTCCCCTTCTACGAGCATGCACGCAAACAGAAACCGCTCGAAAGGGAAGGCCGGCGGGGAACCGAGGACTCTGACGCGTATCGCGAACTTCGTCCCCACCGACGGACTTTCCATGTAGATGAAGTCCGTGCGGATACAAAGCCGCGAACCCGTGCATGCATCGCTCCGTTCCACTTCCTCTCGATGGATCTCAAAAATGGACAGGGGAATATAAACTTCGGAGATTGCTGTTGTTCGCTAACCGTGATGACGCCAGGTTCGAGTATCGATTTAACGATTGTTAACGTTATCATTGAACAAATGGAGTACGAGCTGGCCTAGGATTGTATCGCTTTTTTTTATTGAAATATGTAGGAGGTCTTGATAGAAATTGAGAAACATGATTGAAAAGAGGGAGGGGTACACATTTTCGTGGTGTAAAATCTCGGTCCGTTTACTCCTAAAGGGCAGGGTTGCGTTGCTGGAATTTTTTAGCGCGAAACGAGTCTCTCTCCAGCCTTGGTTGTCCTAAAAAAAAAAAAAACTAGAAAGGAAGAAAAAACCGATCCTAAAAATTCTTTGAAGCGTAAGCTTTGCAGACGTTTACAAACCCATGAAAAAAGCCACGCGAGTAATTTTCTCGGGTTGTGATTTTGAAGAATCAACCAACTATACGATATCCACTACAGAAGTGTCCTATTATGGGTAAGAGTAAGCAAGCCTGACGAGCCAACGCTCGCATACCATGGACGGAGAAAGAAACAAGACAGAGGGAAAGAGAGAAGAAAGAGAAAGGGTTCTCTCTCTCTCTTTCTCCCTTTTTGTCTCTCTCTCTCTCTCTCTCTCTCTCTCTCGATAGACAGCGAACTCGTTTCTCTCTCCGATGGTACACGGGCATCTCCGACCCTTCTGCACGGTTGTTTCTCGACGACGCAGCAGACGAGGAGACTCGAGTACATTGTACCAGGTCGGAGGGAACGGAAGAAGGGAAGTCACGCGGTCAGGCATGCTGGTTAGATGTTCACCCCCCTTCCCCTACACCCCATCCATTTAGTACTCCTCGCTCCCCATCCGATCTTCTCTCTCACCATCGCTACTTTACGTCGCATTCTTTCTTTTCCAGTGATTCTCCGTTTCTCTCACCCTTTCGCGATTCGAACCTTCCTCTCCTCGTCCCTCGTCATCGTCACCCTCCGTCTCTATCTTTTCCTCGTCGCGTCTCTACACCTCTTCCTTCTTCTCCCTCTTTCCACCTCGTTCTTTCTCTGCCCTCCTTTGCCACTCGTTCACCCTTTTCCTGATTCGTTCTCCTTGTTTCTCCATGGCGGCCTACTCCTTTCAACCAACAACGCGTTTCACGTTTCCCTGCTCTGCCGTGGGCGGTCGTACTCGCTCGTCGACTTGGCGGGAAATCAGACACGTGGTTCTCATGGCGTTCATTCTCAAACAAAGGAGTCCCTGAGTCGTCGCTGCGTAGTAGTACTACTACGTGTCCCACGCTGTTATTGCCGCACGACCGTGGCCGAATCGCACGGATAACGGTCGTCCCTCGAGCATGAACCAGGAAACCTTGTTCCGACTGTTATCTCGCGTTGTTCGCGGTTATCGATTCGGCCGAGCGACGGATACGTGGGCCGAACGAGCCGTTGTAATGGCTTCCCTATGAATCAGGCATAAGCCGACTGGTGTAGCGCAAGGACCGACAAACTGCAGGATCGGCCGATGAATCTCGTAGATCGGGTCGGTGGGGCGCGCGAATCGAAGGTTTAGAGTTAAGAGGGTGGCTTTTGTTTCCGATAACGACAAATTGATATTCCGTACCTCGATTCTATATTTCGTAAAAAAAAAACAAGAAAAGGTAAAAAATATACAGCTCTCCAACCGCTTTCTCTCGCGTAGATTCGAGAAAGAACGCGTCTGAGGTCCATAAATGTAGCAGATCGAAACGTCGAAAAGGGTTTCCGTAGGCAACCGGTCTTCCGACCGAACAACGTCGGCCTGGCGTTTTCAACGGAAATTCAATTACGGTATAAATAGCCTGAGAGCTCCATTAAAATGGCCGGCGCTCGAGCAATAAGAAGGCATATCTGGCGCTTTGTCTAGCCTCGATCGGCGTATTCCTCTCGCACGTTCGTTCGTCGCCGCATAGGATGGGGCTGGCTGGCTGGCTGGCTGGCTGGCTGGCTGGCTCCGTGCGAGCCGTGCAAACCCGCCACGGAGTGTTGCATTACGTTCCCGGGTTCCAGACCTACCGCAATCCCGAACCTTTGGTCTGGACTCGTCCACCGAGCGGCGGTCACACGTCGGTCATTCACACGTGTACGACTCGTCGTTGTTCGGCTGTTACGATGCGACGACAGCCTGCACCGCGGATCATCCCCAATCGTGGGATTACCGAGCTTTTAGTCCCATTGATCGTCGAAATTCTCGACGCTTGATGCGTTCCCGTTATCGCTGCGCCACAAGCGTTTCCACTTCCGTTGACGAGGATCCACGAAACGGAAAGCAAATTGGTTTTGGTTATTTCGTAAACAAACAAAGCGCGTGCTTCTATTTTTACGGTAAGTGGTTACGTTGATACGAAAACTTGAGTTTCTAACGTTAGGTTAACGTATCGAGGATATTATGAAATGCTTTGTGGAAAGCGTATAAATTGGAGCAAATGTAAAATAGTATAGGATGGTGAAAAGTTGCTGGCTGTTAAACCTGATATAACTGACGATTGAATTATGCATCGTTAACGGAAGTCCTTAATTTATCCCGGAATTCGATGAATTTTAATATCGAACAGCGTAGCTGTGCAAAGTCCCGAAAAATCTGGTTTAACTCCAATTAAGCTTGAACGAATTATAATGTGAAGCGTTCGTTGGAACGCGCGTAACTTTCTCGGTTCGCTAATTTCCCAAAAAATATCGCAGGGAGTTTCTATGATATTGGAAGTCTCGCGCCGGTCCTGAAACGTCTGCTTACCCTGTTCCTCGAAAAAAATATTCGATAGGAGGATGGTCGATCGGCCAAGAGAAGAATACTCGTCGCTATTGAACATCGGCGCGCGATCTAATCTTGGCCTTGAACTTCGTTTGATCATCGCGCACTTATAGCGCGGTCAACGGATGGGCCAAGTATCGATTCTCGGAAACACTGTCGAAAACGCGGCATCTCGTTGGTGGGCGTGCCGTGGCCGCGTCTCGAAGGTCGAAGTCTTTACGTGGAAGTAGAGCCCTCGAACCATCGTCGACCCTGACCGCCAGACTGGGTCAGGTGAGATCATTTCTTGCGAAAATGATGAAAGTGAACGATGTCGCCTAGTCTGGTCTCGTTACTTTTTTGATTTACAAGATCTGTCGTAAAAAAAATAAAAAAATAAAAAAAATGAGAAAAAGAAAAGGTTCGAAGAGTACTATTTTCTTTGTTAAATTTCTCCTCAGGGAACCACAAGACCTTCCCTATTGAACAAACTCAAATTGAAAGTTTCCGAAATCCTAAAAAATCATAGAAGCATAGAAGAATTATATTTTAGACCCCCAAAAGTTGGCTAACATCTAAATAAGTATTCGGCCCTTTTTATGATAACTTTGACTCGTATCGAGTATACCACATCTGTTCCCACAGTCTGCCGTGGGGTGTCGAGATGAAAGAAAGGTGCGGGGTCGTTGTTGGGTGAATTCGTGCAAACCGGACGAAAAGGAAGTCTTAGAAGCCGATACACAGAGGAAGCTCGATCGCGGCGGAGCAGGGAGGGGCACGAGCCAGGTTCCTCTCTCGGGCCGAGGCGCAACCGGTTCTGGTTTCACGATCCTCGTCACCTGCGACCTTCTGTCACCGACGGGCCAACGACACTGCACCGGTTCAAAGGAAGTCTGGTGCCATTTTAGCGACCTGCGGCTTTTACCGAGAAGGCTCAGGGTCAGAGGCCAGACGGGCCACCAACACGCATGCGATCACGCCGCAATGCCGTGCACAGGACGAGGGCACGCACACGCGGGGGCCTTCTGTGGATGTGCGTGCCTCCGTGCAGGTCGGTGTTCCATCGAACAAAAACATCACGCACAGTCGTTGTCGTTGGGTTATTGCGTCTCGATTTTCACCGCAGCTACGCGTGCAAAAATTGCGCGATCGATGCACATTTCGAGCGAGTGAACGGCATCCAAGAAAAGAAGCGATGGTATTTCGTTTTTCCATCGCCTGCGACGATTGCTTGCGATCAGTCGGCCATTTTCTCTTTCTCGGTTTACGCGTTTTGTGAACATTAATATTAAGCGATGCTCCACTGTATTTAAGCCCGCTGATAATTATGCAGGAATTATTTACTCCTCTTTTCCTTTCGCTTTTTCCCATTCTTTGCGACTGTCTCTTCAACGCGCACGTTCCTTCTTCTTCTCTTCCTTTCGTTTTCGCCTTTCTCACGTTCGGAGAATCCGCGTTCATTTGAAATGTTAGTGCATCGTTAATAATCCACTGTTCCGTCGATTATTATTTAACAGTGTTGTTATCCAGCTAAACGCTTCGTTTAATCCGGATCGAGCAAATCCTACTCTCTTGTTGTTCTCTTTTTTTTTGCATTCTTTTTTTTACGATAAGACGAGCTTCGTTTTCGACAACACATTGGTGTTCGTTACTCTCGTGAACGCGTCGAGCGGAAACGGACAGCAGTGACGGAGAAAAAAAAGAAAAAAAGGGTGTTCGCGCGACAAAAATAAAAGGAACGAGCAAATGGCCTAGTTACGGCCCTGGCCGCGCAACTTCGAATACGAATGAGTTATCCCTGGTCGGCCGTTGGCCCGTGCTCCTCAGCCACGCACACTCGATCGCCCATGGGAAAGATTTTCGGCGCATAAAAGGGGCTCCACCGTGTCTTCCACCGGCCTACGGGGATTTTATTAGGATTTGGGGTGCGCGGCAACTCGACCGGCCATAATGGATCCGCGAACCTCTGTCTGGCCTTGGCAGAGAGTTCAACGGAACCGAGCCGACGCAGTCAGGGAAACGTTATATTTTAGAATTTTCCGCTGAACTGGTTTCGCTTGCATTTGCGTCGTAAACAAACAGCTCCGATGTCGGAGGATGGGTTCTCAGAAAAAATAATTTGATGCCACGTGTGTGGTTAGGGAAGAAAAAGAAATTTATTCCAACTGCTGAAGTAGCTTGGTCCAAACTTTACAGACACAAAAGAATGGGAATACGAATGAATCGTATCCTATTTGTCTTAGCAACAGAAACAATAGGTTCTAATATTCGAAAAAACAGTTCCACCGAACAACACGCGTCTTAAACTATGCAATATTCATCCGAGCCGATTCCCTCTGAAACAAAATATTTGCAGTTACCGAAGCATCTTTAACCGTGTGTACCCTACAGAGTACTATCTTGCTACGTGTTCCTATCGCACAACTAAAGCTACAGACTCGAACATCGAGTCTGTGTCGTATAACCGGAACATAAACGCGAAGTTTTTCGTACAGCAGCCAACTTAACATGACATGCCTACTCCTCGCACCTGTACACACATCCCATCGCCTTTCTCTCAAACAATCGCCAGAAACACGAATCCGATTACCGCCATAAATTAGAATGCAACGACACGGGGTTATGGTAATTCTAAATTCGCCAAACCAGGAGGGGAATTTTGAAGAGTCGCTACTGCAGCGTAGCGTTATAATAATAGAGCGAAATCGAAGGTTTCGACTCGTCATAGACATCGACGTGGGATTTATTTCAGTCGTTGGTGGCTGCGAAGCGAGTCACCGGGGCAGGGACCTTCGCGCGTCTGTTTTCTACCGTCCTTCTCCGTGTCGCAACGGCGAAACAGCAGGCTGTTCTCGCAGCTAGAAATAGATAGCCTAGTTAGGTAGTATACGTTCCCGCTCTATTCTCGGTGCAGGCCAATTTTTTCCCCCCGTTAGCTCGTTTACCTGACCGCACGGGCACGGGCGTGTGTACCCAGCCTATCTTTCCTTGTGTGTCTAGGTCTTTCGAACGCGTCACTGTGTCGCGATTGCTTCACCCACGAAAGCTGCCTTCTTCCATTTACTTGTTTGGCGTTACGTCGGGCCGATTCGGTTCGTTCGCTAGAAGATGGCTGGGCAAAGTGTTTACGTACTCGCTCTATCCCCATTTTCCTACCATCGTACGCATTTTTATCATTGGTCGAGATAGTGACGAAGATCGACGGTATGTCGTATCGAGATCGAGTGAACCGGTACGATGACTTCACGGCATCGGCGCAATATTAAACCAAACGTCATAAACAACGCGTCGAATGTTCCGAGTTTCGATTCACTCGGTTTCAATTTTGTACACGGCCAGTCATTGGGTGGCCTTCGCTCGTTGGTGTTTTCCACGCATTTCATTCGACAAGGTTCAACGATCTATGGTTTCGCGACGCGACCGTTGTAACGTTCGAAAAAACAGAGCATCGTTCTGCACGGTGCCACGTGTTCGCCGACTCTCGTTTTCAGATTCGACCGGGCTAACCGCGGCCATGAGGCGTCTTCTTTTTTTCGTCCCGGCGTCGAAAGAACGTGCGCCGGACTCACAGATTACGTTCTTTGTCTGATCCCCGAATTCTGAGAATATACTTCGCATCGTCCGAAATTAAGGATATTTATTGGTCTGGCGCTACTAGTAGAATCCAAGAGCGGTCCATCGAGTCAACAGAAAAAAGAATAGCCGGGGAATGTCCCTTCTTCTTCTGGTACACACCGTTGATCAAGGTTCCTGTTCCATGAAAACTAAGAAGACGTTCGTTGTGCTAGGCGAAGACAGCTGAATCTTTCGTGAAACGAAGGCAGCGGAGCTTCTTGGAAAAGTGTTCGTTTGGACGCAATTACCAACGTCGCGTAACGAGGATTGATCGAAGGGACAAAAAAAAAAAAATAGAGAGAGCAACGAACGAATCGGTTCAGGGTCTAGTGTTCGGGAAAGTCGATTTTAACGCTGAAGGAACATTCCGAAGTAACAGCCCTCAAAATGGTAGAGGTACGCGTGTTTTCCGATAGAGAAGTTGGTCGATGATGCGCTTGGGTCGCCGACGGTGGAAGCAAATTGATTTAATCACTCAAGTTCTTCGCTGGGTCTTTCTCGGGGGCCAGACACCTTTGAGGTGTGACGCGTCTGATGGCGTGCCGCCAAAGAGACTCTCAGCGGCGTCGGAGGCGTTTTCTAAAAGGTGCCTAATATACCTAAGGAGCAAGTCAGTGTCAAAGGGCGAGGAATATTACACGACGACGCGGGAGCATCGTTAGCGAAGTAGAGAAGGAATCAAATCGTATAGAGAGAGAGAGAGAGAGAGAAAGAGAGAGAGCCATCTAGACTAAGTGGCGACCCGTAGATATCGGCATCGGAACGGTTCATTTGACGCGCGGACAAAGAGGACCAAGAAGAGCGCTCCTATTATTGACGACCATTGTACTTCAAAACGCATCTTGATCTTTCCCCTACCCTTACCCCCCTCTCTCTCTCTCTCTTCACTTTTTTTTCACCGGAGGACGTACAGATGAAATAACGTCGTTCGCAGAACGTCGATTCACGTGGAAACGATCAAGAGCGTGTAGGTCTAGAAATCGCTTTTCTTCTTCGTCGCGGGAAAGAGGGAATGGTCGAACCTCGAGAAAAATGCACCACGCCCTTCGTAACATCTGTAACTTGTTCGCGAGTTAGTAAGTTTTGGAACGAAGCTTCGTAATTCGACACGTTCTCCTCTCTGCTCTCCCTTCTCTCTTCCAGAGAAGAAATACTTCTTCCAAGAAGTGGTTGTTGAGCGAATCGACGATGTTCGCGTCGAAGCTTGGCTAGACTCGATCGAGCTAAGACCATAATGATCGGTATCGAGACCGAGGCAACCCGAAGATTGCAATTTTTGCTTCTTAAGTGTGGTGTACTTGGAACGCTTCGAAGATTCTTCGCGAAGCCCTGAAGGAAGCGAGAGAAGAAAAGTGGAATGAAGAGTAAGGAGATAAAAAAGGGAAAGGGAGAAGCGCTGGTAGGGGGGATATGCACGAACTTCGTAGTCTTCTATGTAGCAGAGGGGACCAACCGATGCGATGGTGAGGGAAGAAAGACAGGGGTTCCATCCCTTGGTAGTCAGACGCACGCGTCTGCCGTTCTCAAAGCTTGATACGTAGCGATGGGAACGATGCTCTCGCGGGAGGTATGCTTTCGAGAATAATATTTCTTCTTCGAATGAAGTACCCGAGAGCGTGTATATGTAGAGGATACGTTCGGAATAATTGTTAGTAGATACAGGATGTTCAGAGTTGTAATTATCAGTAGTAACGCTGGAAAGCTGCTGATTAGAAAGCATTGAAATTTTAATTCATTATTATGTATCGATCTAAGTAAAATATAAGTTCAATATCCGAACTTCATAATTGATACATAATATTTGTCAAATATTTTTATTTTATCAGTAGTACCAGCGATACGAATAAACGATGCTTTCTAATAATCTCTATAAAGAGAATCTCTATAAATAATTAAACATTTTGATTCAAGAGCATTTGGTTGATACATTTTTTGTCAACTTAAAATTATTATCGATACACAATACTCGAGACATCCTGTATTCATCTCAAACAGATTTTAATACTCGTACTACTTAAATATTTGGACTACGCAAACATTAGTCTTTCGATCGATTAATCTTCCCCTTTTTTTTTTAATACTTTTAAGTGACAGAAGAATTAGTCCCATTACTACTGATGTTCTTGTACTCCGTTCACCCTCGATCTGCACCCCTTATTCGTACGTCTGTCTGTCTGGCTGGCTGTCTGGTCCCATACCGAGTGTCTTAACCCCATGGACCTTCCTCCCTTGCTTCCTTCCATCCTCTCACCCCAACCTGCCCCTTTTTGTATCCTTCGACCTGTCTTACGTACAGCCGTGACAATTGGCGCGCGCGTCCGTTGAATTTTGAACTTAACTCCCCTCTCTGTCCCGCTCCATCGTTCGCTAACGAAGATAAAGAAACGGAAAGACAAAGGGAACTCCACTTCAGGACCGAGCGATCTCTGAACGCGAATTTTTTCTCCGGATACGAAGAAAAGGATAACACAGCTACGAAGAAGTTTTCTTCGCAAGCAGAAGGACTATTTCCATTTCGTTTAACGGCCTCTCTTTCTTTAAGCCACCGTGGTTCGTCGTCTCGTAAATCCTGAAACAACGCGCTCCTTGTTTTCGCCCCGTTGTTTATTTATCCTCTCGTCGACAAATGAATAAGAAAGAACGAGGTTAGATCCTTGCGAGAAGAGCTTTTTAAAATTTTTCTCTTCCTTTGTTTTCCTAAATAGACCGTATATTGAATTCTTTTCCAAAGGAAAATCAAAATTAAGTATCCGATGGAATCTCACATGGAATCTCACAGTCATATTTATCAGAGTTAACACGTAAATCGCGACGTTAAGAATCAGGGAAGACCGACTAAAAGGCAGGAGAACAGGGTTTTGTAATAAAGAACTAAACCGACTTTTACAGGGTTAGGGGTCGAAGCGTGAAAAGGTTCCAAATCAGAATTTATACAGCCTCCAAAGGTTTTCTGAATTTACGACCGCGACAGAGAAAGTGAGAGAGAAACGGCTCGTGATCACAGAGCGTCGTGGGCAACAGGTATAATCTAGCATGTTTATCTCGGACCTATATTTCCTCGTTCTTTCGCCGATATCGCGTTCGATTATTAAAACTACAACGATCTTGCAGAATTTCGATTCATAATTTTTGGCAAGCGTTTGAAGTGACATTTTTGGAGGAAAGTTCGGACCAAAAAAATATCGCTCTACAATTTCAACGTATCTCTCCTCTTCCTTACTTTGTATTACGATATCTCTAGAACCCTCTACGTGATAGCAACAAAGTTCGAGAATAAACGGTTCATTTTACGCGGCATCGTAACGACTCTTCGACGATAAATCGACTTCCGTGCGATTCAACGATGCCTCTCATCCATTGCTTCGTTGCTTAATCTCCGGAACATAATATGCGCGAAACGCAAGATCAATCCTCGATCGAATGGTGCACGGGAATCGTTATTCTCTGCTTTCGCGCGGTAACGAGACACTCCTTATCCTTGGTTCGTAGAGTTAATCACCTGAATTCTGCCACTAATGGCATTAGCGAATTCTAAACTGCGATTCCTGTCTGTGCTGGAGAAAAGCGGCTTTGGCAGGGCATCGAAGAAGCGGCGCCCGTACCTGTTTATGCACAATCGTGTGAAGATGAATTTCTGCGCACAGCGGATCACAATAATCGCGATCTCTGTCTCTCTTCCTCATCATATATTGATATCTCAAGATGGAACAAATAAATCGGTTTATTATTATTCTCGTATTAACAATTGTCGCGAAACCGTATATATATTATAAATTAC
>SMSQ01018831.1:52991-117092 GCA_019453375.1 Ctenoplectra terminalis | reverse complement strand
TCTGTGCTGGAGAAAAGCGGCTTTGGCAGGGCATCGAAGAAGCGGCGCCCGTACCTGTTTATGCACAATCGTGTGAAGATGAATTTCTGCGCACAGCGGATCACAATAATCGCGATCTCTGTCTCTCTTCCTCATCATATATTGATATCTCAAGATGGAACAAATAAATCGGTTTATTATTATTCTCGTATTAACAATTGTCGCGGAANACCAAAAAAAAAAAAAAAAAAAAAAAAAAAAAGGAAGAAAGAAATCCAGTTGAATCTATCCAACCATTATTTCATACAACCAACTCTGCAAACCATATCCGATCAAACGGTCGATTTATAGGCAGAGGTGAAGCGAGGATCGATCGAAGGGTCGGGGGAATATTAATTTGCCTGAAATATTCATACGGGGGATAATCGGATCGCGGCTCTGCTCGGTCCAGCGCCGAGGAAATATGTCCATACGCCTGTTGGGAGAAGCAGGGAGCGCAAAGACGCAGGGTCAGTTATTAATTTTACATTTGCCGCATGGCTGGTCGTGCGTGCATGAGTGACCGTTCACTGGCTTCCGGAAAACGAGTCGACGCTGCTCGTAGTATTCTTGGTTGCGGTAAAATTTTCACGAGAAACGGGGGTGCTGGCAGTTTCCACGGCACCGCTAATTATGCGATCCCCTAATTGCATTGCTAATTGCCGTGCGACGAGGCATCATTTGCATCTTCGCGCGGGGCGCTTCGAGTGTTATTCGAGGGGCAAATAAGCAGTGTAGCTACTCTTCTTCCTATGCGTCCAGCTTTACATCCCGCGATATGCTTCTTCGTCGTAATTTTTTAATAAACGCTCACTCGTGACGGGCTGTACATCCGTATAAAATATTCAGCGACGGATCAACCGTAGTTATAATAACGTCACACTGGAATTTAGAAAACTTTGGTTGCTCACGAGCCAACGAGAAATTATTTGGGTACGAAAATGGGAACCGCGAATCCTAGCGTACAAGATGTGCTACAGCGTTATTGATAAAAAAGATTTTTACCAGCTAGATCTGAAACTTCCATAAACACGCTACTCAATTTCATTTGTTAATTACTCTTGAAACAGTCCCACGAGCAACAGAAACAAGTTAATAACATCGATGCAAAATATCAAAACGAAGGTGTTCCTGGTAGGTTAACCCGAGCACGTGTCCCCGACGTGGTATCTAATTACCCGATTGGCAGAGACGATAAAGAAAGAAAGCAGTCGTTCACGCTCGGTTGGGGTTGTCACCCTCTGGAGGCAGGCTGGCTGGCTTCGCATCGTCTCAGCGCGGCTCGGAATAATCGTCGTTACCCCGAAAAAAAGTTGCCAGTTTTTTCTGCCGGTTCCACCCTACCTTTCCACCCCTTCCCCCTACGGTTCGTCGGTTTCTCGCCGCGTAAACTACCCTCGTAGCGGAACGGGCTGCGTGGGTGGCTGACTGGTCTCGTGGGAGTTGACGGTAGTCGGAACCGCGGCGGGGAGCTGCATAAATGCCGTAGGCTTTGTTTTAATTGCGACGTTTGTTCGCTCGCGCTTTATAAATGCCTCTCGACGAGATCCCACCCCTGTTCCGCGACCTTTTGCTTCTTCTGCTCCCCCTTTTCCCGAAAACCGCCACCTTCTGCCTGGGCCTACCTCAGTCATCCCCGGCACAAGTTACACAGTTGCTACAGATAAGAGGGCTGGAATGGAAGAAAGAAAGAGAGAGAGAGAGAGAGAGTGAGAGAGGGAAAAGGAGAGAAGGTTGAAGCTAATCTTCTTTTCGTTTGCGGAAATTTCGCGGGCTTTCGAGCCCCTCCCTCATTCTCTTCCGGGGAAAATTAAATCTCCCGGAGAGGATTCTTTGAAGGGTGTGTAACTGGGATTAATTTAGGATTGTTTTTCAGGTATGACACTTTTTGAGTTTCAAGAATTTTATGGTTACTTTCACGCTTAAATATATTATTTCATATATCTATTGAAACTAACAATTAAAAAAATGTCTCTGTTCGCGAGCCTGCTCCGAATTAATTTTTAACGATAAATTAAATTATTATACAACAATTACTAAGAATCGTGCCCCTCGAAAAAACTCGAAAAAACTCGTCACCAAATTTTACATTTCCTGCGTATTAAAAATTGAAACACTGGCGTTGCTAATTATTCGAAAATTTTCTCGCTCTCGTACCTTCTTTGTAACAACTCAGACGCGTCGACTGAAAGGGTTATCGTATACAAAGAGGCTTCGGGTGTGAAGCAAAGCACTCCGAACGAGACCCCGAAAAATAACATTTATTACCGTTCGTTAACCAAGGACAATAGCTCACCCGTGAAACGTCTTTCAACGAACGTTAATCGTTTACTCGACCCACTATGTTACCTCCAATTACGATCGAATTTAGGGAAAGCTCGCAGTCCCTTTCTTCGCGGCTGTTATTAATCACTCGACGCGATCCTTGGTTCGTATTATGACTCTCAGCCATCAATTAAAACGCTCGTCGCTTCGGCCAACAATGAAGCAACATTGTGTTTCTCATAAATGGGAGAGGAAGACGGAAGCTCTACACAGTGTCTCGTAAAAATTGACTCATCGTACAACGAACCCTACAAAGGGAGACCGAAACGAGGGGTAAGAATGAGAAGGACGGTCGCGCCACGTTTACCCCTGGCCGCTCTTAGTCATCTACCGGTGAAACGAAACTGACGCGATTAATTACCTTCCACGAAACGAGCAGCCTGACCAGTCGCGATTTAGAGCCACGATACCGTGCGCCAGAGACAACGGCAAACATTATACGTTGAGTATATCGGCACAATCAGCGTAATGAAATTATTATGTCAGCCATGAACACGAGTAGTCGACCGAGAGGGTCGAGCTCAAACCAGCGAACGCTTTGTAATAACATTTCTACGGGCACGCTTAATTTCATGCGTCGCACACCCGCGTTTATTTATCCAGAAAATGAAAGAAACGCGTACTCTCGATGAATCGAATGTAACAATTTTGTGGTCGCGTGAATTGCTAAATAATAGCCACGATAAATCCGTGTTCGCAGCATGTACACCGTCCGTTTCTTTACTTCGACCGCGATTAATTTTTCACTCGCGACTCGTTTCGATTTCGATCGAGTTTCACATGGACCTATGCGACGATTCTAATTATCGGGAATTAACGATTTTACGCGAAACGATCGTGTAGATTAGATAGTGGAAGAAATGAATCTGTTCTTACAATATTACGCTGCTTCGTGGTTTATAAAGAGAACATTGAAATCGAATTATAGATCAGCCATTCGCGGTGCTCCCCTTATTTCTAATGAATCGAGTTACATGGTCACTTAGGGGAGATTAATACGAATGTTGTACATCGACTGACCTTCGTCGAAGGCGTCGAGACAAAGCAGAACAGAAGTCCCATCGACTTAACTCGGTAAAGTTAGTTTTGGGGTAAATCACCTTTGCGCGAGCTCGAGCAGCTGCCCCTCTCCTCAAACAACACCTTCCCTCTGCGATTCGATCGGCGAAACCACCCTCGTGGATGCACGTGCGTTGCATTATTCGCATATTCCACTGTAGAGCACATGGCATTGTTGGGCTGAGGGCTAATTTAATGGTAGCAGGTAAGAATTGAAAAAATGATTGGAACTTGGCAAATGTAACAGAAATCGAGGCAGTGATTTTTCATTTCAACAACGCGGAACAAGTCCAACTCATGAATTTCCTAACACGACTTCCCACCCCCTCAACCGGCTCCTAGACCGTTCATCGAAACCCAAGTCGCAAGAGGGTCGATGGATCGATCGCTCGACCCGATACAGCCGAGAAACCGACCACCGCTTCGACTTAACGCAGCGTACCTTGTGCAAAGCGGGATTTATGAACAGCACCGTACGATTTACGTATACCTCCGCGTTTAGAATAGGGGTAAATTATAGCTGGGCCAGAGCTGCCGGCAAAGACGAGAACGCCTCGTGGCTTTCGTGCTAGAAGTTGACGGGGATGGACGTAGGACGCGCGGATAAAACCGTGCGGGGAGCGTTAATCCGGTTGCTTTATTGCCAAGAGAATCCCTCCGGAGCGAGGCGCCACCTTCGTCCGTTCGCCCCGTTGTTTCTCCCCTTCGCGAAAACGTATCCCACATACGAACCCGTGTTCCATGTGGCGCAGGGGGTTAACTTCGTTTCCACATAGTTCGACGACCGAGTCAGGAGGCCGTGGACTCCCTGCGGAGCGAGCCCTCTCCTGCCACGGTCCGTTGTGCGCGTACGCGTCCAACCCTCTGGATCGGCTGACCGGTCCGGCTAATTACGGCGCTGGCATTATTACCGTGCCATGGCACATTTCTCGAATGGAAATTCCGCGAATCGTCGGGGACACGAGACGGGGACGACGACACGGAGATCCGCCGAATTGCCGTGCACCGCAATGCCATGTACACGCCGTACGCGGGGACATCGATGCGGACTCGTCGGAACGCGTGGCGTTAGCCTCCCCGGCGCAACCTTTAATCGATACCCTCGATCTTCGAGCGTTCTTGGTGATGTACAGGGGATGTCGATCGAGCGAGCCTCTCTGTAATTCTCGCTCGTCTGACGGTTCGGTTGATTGCTAGGGTGGAAGAGTTTTTGGGTGGTAGAGTCTGCGGTGTTGCGTTTTAGTTTCGCTGTATCGGAGATTATGTTGGAATGGGCGACTGCAAGCATAATATTGTATGGATTATTGAAAGGTAATTTATTTTTATAGGTTTTCGTAGCAGAAAACAACAGAAAGGAAAATGATGGAACTTCAAAATTTTTGTGAAGCGGTACGCATAGACTTCGACGAGATATACTCCCCTATAAATATAAAACGAGCATCTGGATAGATTTTCTAGAAGATTTTATTGAATTTTTATTTAATACTACATTTTATACTTTGCTATAAAAACTATTTGCGATGAAAAAAAAAAACATTCCGCTATCTTCAACCTCTACCACGATGAATAATAAAATCGCACGATTCAATTTTCGAAAAGCAAATTGCGTCCGTTTTCCGCGTTGACCGTGTCACGGTGCAATTTTTAGAAGAAACCCTTCACCGTGGAACGTTTTCAGTCCACTTGTCATGTACAACGTTAAGCGGTGCAAAACTTGTGGGCTCGATTGTTAATTTCGAGTGGATAACAAGCGCCGACACTAACGAATTTTAATAAAACAAGTTGCTCGTAACTTTTTGATTGAGAGTGTAGGGAGCGGTAATGAACCGAGCGCTTTTACCACCAACCCCGTCTTTCACCCTCTTCAACCCTAGTGGTCATTGCGAAAATTCGGACTGATGCGAATGTCATACGATAGAAGGCAGGATAACGAGAGTTATTTGGAAACTCGTTACATTTTGCTTACGGCTCGTTACGGTTCAGTACATTCTCGTGTTGTTTCACGAGATAGAGCGTTCTGCTCTCGAGTTCCTCTGAATTTCTCTTTCTCTCTTCTACTCTCTTCCTCTCTCTTTCCCTCGTTTGACTCCCTTTTCTCCTCTAAGCACCATCTGTCGTTGTCCTAATTAGACAGCTTATCATGCCTCGGCAAATTACTGGCCGAGTACAGCCGTGCGTTCGGTCGCAGATGCGAAAAATAGGAATGACGAGATGTCGTGACTGGAATCATTTGAGTAAGAAAATTCGATAATGTCAGCCCCTGGGCTCCGCGTGTTCGAGATTAAACTTCGTTCCCGATGATAGGAATTTTAAGAAGTTCGCCTGTGCTTCGACTTATTTTGGTTATCGTTCGCCGATTATCCGTGGGTGTGTTATGCAGAGAAATATACGACCAATGACTATATTCTAAGTAAAGTAATAAAGCAGGGATCGATAGTTCACTGGTAATATTTTTTTATAGAGCTTAATTAGATAACCTTGCAAAAAACTCATCCACGAAAAGCAACGCGAACGCGCGCGAATCGTGCGTGCGTTACGAATATACGTTATTTTTTTTAGCAACGTTTTCGCGCGCCCTGAACGCGGCTCGTGCCTTCGGGGATTCACGCACCGACCTGGTAATTCTTTCTCATCCCGTAATTAGGAAACGACACCCTTCTACGCCCTCGTCGTTTCGCGCGACGCGTATAAATCGTGCGAGGGTTGAATGGACGGGAAAAAAAGAAAAGAAGAGAGACGAAGAAGGGTGAGCGACAGAATAAATACGGATAAGATGATTCTCGAGATAATTCACGAGGAGAATCGTACGAGGGATTAGTCGTCGCGAGATAAAAATTTCATGGCGATGATGAAAACGAAATTTCGTTCTAGAGGTAGGAAGAATACGCGAAACCCCAAGCTGCTCGTGGATGTTATTGGATCTCGAGCGAGTATCGCGTCGATTTTATGTCGGTTTTATGTCAATTTTATTCCGCAAACATTACGGCGCGGTTCGGCCAGGCGCCAGTCAATAGTGGCATTTTTTGGGAAACGCTGTTTCGCCCGGAAATATGAGCTCTTTCGAGATATCGAAGATGCTGTTAGAGGTTGAATGCACGAAAACACGAATTGCTGGTATGGCAGAAACTTTTTCTTACTTTTGTTATTCTCTCGCTATCGATGTTAAGATATATTTTATCCTCTGTTAAATATCTGACCATACTTGAAGTTTAGTATCGGTACCACAGTTCCTCTAATCATGAAAGAACACTTTTATCGTTTAAATTTTTATGGTCGAAAATTTTGTTTAACTCATCTTCCCACTTTCTTAACCCGAATCGTTTCGGAATAAAAAATCACAATTAAACTGCTAATTATCTTCAAAGATCACCTCGTACTCCCATTAGGAAACAACCATCGAAGGCACTCGCGGTTTCGTATACCGTGAGGAATACGGTACGTCTAAATAACCAAGATCTCGCGAATCGCTCGTAAAAGTACCGCGATAAAATATCTAGCCGTAGAACCGTCGCTTTCTTGTACCCGCTTCGATGTAGTTGGTCGCGCGATTATTTGTATTTTGTTACGATCCACCGTCGCCACTGTGTGGGAGGAGGACCTCACACGCGCGAAAGCACGACACACGTTACACCGGGGCTTTCTTGCTCGTGAAAACTTTCGTCCCGACCTCACCACTAAGAGAATCGCGCGGCACACTCAAAACGTTGATTTACAGTCATGGAACGAACTTTCGACAAAAATGTCCACGCTCGTCCGCGCGACCTGTGTTCCATCGTTCGACGCTCGCTTTACGAGCGTCACGTTTTACTTCATTGCTGGTAGTCGACAGTGACAATCGCCTTTCCGCGCGACGATCCAAAGTACCGTTCGATTTTGCCTCTGGACGATCATTGATAGGGGATCGTAAATTTTTTCGTACGGGTGCTGGGATTGTAGTTTGTAAAATTTATAGAATTCAGGAAGCAGATGTGTGTGTCAGCATTTGGTAATACTTTTAACGCTGGCGGTATTGAATAAAACAATTCTTCGTTTTTGCATTTCTGAGATAAATATGAAGGGTGATTAACAAAAGTGGGGTTGACAAAGGTTGGAAAAATTCGATCGAAGAGCAAACTATCGCGGAACAAAGGAAAATAAGGTGGATTTCTTTTGTCATCCCGTTATTTCGCTGCGCAATTTAATTTAGCTTCTGAACAATGAATAAAACAGCAGCGGCGAGCTGAATGGAGTTGTTGAAATGCATCAGGAAACGGAGACGATTCCTGTCTTTTATTAACGTTCAGCGATAATTCCCTTTATGCCTTTCGGCCTATCCATTCGCGATATTGTTTAACTTTTCTCAAAATTGTTAAACCAAATAAAAGTAACTTGTACGAGTAAGCTTATAAACTAAACAATGCCAAAAGGCAGCAGGATACGAAGGGTTTAGGGTGTAAAAATTTTAAGCAATACTTTGAAAGATATTCTACGCTACATAGAAACCGACAAATTTCACTTTACTTGCGAATCGATGGCTCGGAAGATGCACAGAGTCGGAGATCGAGAATTGTTCTCGCTAATGTTCCAGAAACCGTACGATCGCCGCGTTCGAAAGCTGCTCCGGGCGAGACAAAAGAATTCGTGGCTCGGTAACGCGTTCAAGTGCACTAAAGGAGGCAGTTAAGAGAGAACGAAACGGGAAAAAAATGTACACGAAGAGTAGAGGGTACCACTCGTGTTTGGAGTGTGTACTCCGTTACAATGAGCCACAAGGAAAAACTGAAAGAGAAGAAACGACGAAGAGAGGACGAGGGAAAGGGAGGAAAACAAGAAAACGGTTTAACGTTCATTCTTGCCGCAAGCTATGGTAATCCACTTACGCGAACATACAAAACATAATTACAGTTTTCGCGCGGAACTCGTTACCCTCATCATTGCCTTGCGAAATTTCGAAAAACAAGACACGGTTAAATTCGAAGTTCCTCCAAACAACACGAGACGGAGTTGAAAAAAATAAGATACAAAATGTTCATACTCGGAGATCTTCTTGCGGTTGAAAATATAATTCGGTAGGTTCGAGCGACGAAGGCAGCCGTAATATGTTAATGAAACGAGCGAAGGTCTAGTAGGTCTAGAAGGTCTAGAAGGTCTAGAAGGTTTAGAAGGAGCAGCTAACTATATCCGATAGAACTCTCCGCGGAACAAAGTCCGTGCGATTAACGCTTCGCCTCTTTCACGTTTCTCTTTCCTAGCAAGGGTTATACAGCCACTCTTCTTGTTCGTGTCTGAATACAGTGGAAACGATTTCGAAGAACCGACCGGCGCTCCCCAATGGCGACGCCCATTCCGAACTTTTCTTCGCCTCGTTTCTAACGTGCACTTGCGCCTCTAGCGCTTTCCAGGTCTGCAGGTGAGGTTGCAAGTAGCAACGAGGCCCTCAGGAGAGCCGAAACGCGTGTATGCTCCACTGGAAATCAACGAGCTTCTCGCTTAACTCGATGCTCCGGGTTCGATGTTTATGGGAAAGTTCTATCTTCCGAGGGGGTTTGCGCTGGGTAGAAGCAGAGGAGTTCCGGCGGTGAAAGTAGAAAGTTGTTGGTTTTATTTTATTGTTGTCATTGAATTGTGAGATTCGTTTGTTGAAACGAAATTTCGATGTTGTTGCGGTTCAACTTTTTAATATATCGATTTACGATAGAATAACTTTTCCCTTGAACTTTTATTGACGAATAGAATTAAAATTATTTGTATCGAGAAGAAATGAAGTTTCTCGCGGTAAGAAAATATATCTGTAAACGTTCAAAAAGTAAAACGAAAGATAAAAATTTGAAATTTTGTCACGGGCGAATCGATGTCCTCCGGTATGCGTTTTAGGTGGCAAACGATCAACGATCGGCGGCGTACAGAAGTCAGGGGGGGTGCGTGTGAGTCATTGTTGCGCCAGACAGGGTGGTTACAGGGTGGTCCCCACACTCGTTAGGGGATATTTTAATGGGCCGCCGCTTTGGATTTGCCGGTGTTTAATTACAGGGGTTCTCAACTCTGTCCACGTATCTCTTTCGCCGCGACGTTTTTGCGCGCGCGTTCCTCGAACTACCCTGTCGAACCGTGAGATTCACCGGCAAATTCGCTGATTCGGTGAAACGTTATAGCACACTTTCGTCGGTGCTTCTATGCGAAATAGAATCGAATTAAACTACATAGGTTTGAATGATTTATTCTGAAACATTTTTGTTCACGCGGACATCTAACGCCTCGAAGAAGAAAGCATTCTACTTAAGTCCTCCGTACTTCGCAGGAACCTGCAGCGAATCGAGAGGAACGACTGGATGGATAGGAAGCGAAGAATAAAAGTATCGGAAGAGTCAGCGGCGAAGAGTAGACAAAAAGAGCCACCACTGTTACAAAGACGAAGAACGAAAAATTAGGAAAGACAGAAAACGAGGCACGCTTTTGTGCGTGTTCCAAGCAACGAAACGAAATAACGCACGGCGCAACGTAAACGCACGTAGTACTCCACCCTCCTAGTGTTCGATGGAAGGGATGAAGAGGGGCGAGCCAAGCGGGAGGAGAGGCAGAAGCGAAGAGGAAGGAGAAGGGACAGAGAGCGAGAGCAAGGAGAGAGGGGTACTTTACCACCCCATAAAAAGGGGGGTGTGAGTGTTGTGTCTGGAGCTGGACCCACCCTTGGGTGAACGCCCTGGAACCCCTGCGCACAGACGATTTTTCATCTCTTTCCCTCTCCACCTGCTTTTCTCTCTCTCTCTCTCTCTTTCTCTCGCGCGCACACTTCTCTCCGTTCGTCCTCGTTCGTCCTCGTTCGTCCTCCCTGTTTCTCTCTACCTCTCTCAATTTCTATCACCCTTCCTCCGTTTCTCCATACCAGCTCGTTCCCTTTCTCGTTTTCTCACCGCGTCTCTGTTCTACCCTAGCGAGCGTGTTCGCAACTTTCGTCCCTCTGCTCCTGAAGCTCCCGCACCAGACTCCACAAGGTGTCTACGCTCCTGGACATAAATGGAACGCCGCTACGCCGGCCTGTAGGCCGGTTCTACGGGGATTTTCTATTCCCACAGGCACGTCTGCGATGTGGCTTAGAGCCGCTGCCTTCCTTTGCCACCTGTCCCTCTTTCTCCACCCCCACGCTCGGCTTCTTCTCGCTTTTTGTTTCTCCGCTAATGCAATATGTTTAGATTTACCAGCCCTTTCTTCTTCCCTCCCTCTTCGTGGAGCCAATGGCCCTTCCCAGGGACGGCGCGTTTCCAACGACCGCGCGATTAAGGGCGTGGATTGGATACACGAGGCATAGTCACGAAAAACGTGTAAAAAATCACGATACGCGAGATCAATCCAGTTGTCTATCTAATATATTTTCTGTAGCTCTTTTTTTTACGCGTTCAGTCTTCAACTTTGAACGTTGCCCGGAATTTTTAACAAATCTTTGGGCACAAAAGTAATCGAAAGAAAAGTATCCTTCAACGTTGCTTCATCTGCTGTTTTTTTTTCTTTTTTTTTTTTTGCAACATAAAAACACGCTTTTTTACGAAGTCGTTGGAAGCTACTAAAAATGTTTTTAATACATTTTTATACTTGTAAACGTGTAAGTTGAATAACCACACGGAGGTAGAAACTTGTTCCGCGGTCGATAGTTTTTATTCGTACAGGTACGTCTGGCCAAAGCGAGCCCTTTTGCAGACCTGTTCATCCTGTCCCCTTTTTATTCGACTTTGAATATGCCGCAATACGTTTGAATTTATTCGTGTTTTCGAGTCAATGGCCCCTCTTTGAGCCATGCTGATCCCGTCACCGGTGCGATTAAGGGCGCGCGCTCAGACGAATTTCATATAAGGAACAGTTTCAGCGATGAAACTCTGACTGGAAATTTCGTGTTTCGCGAACTTCGAATGCGTATCGTAGAATGATACTGCGATGAAAGCGGTGTTTGATACCTTTGGATCTCTTGTAACGATCCTTTAACGTTTTTAACACATTGGAATTTTCAGAAGTATCTTTTACCGTATCTAGTTACAGTAGTTGCTTTATAAATTACAGAATTTTACTCGTCATCCGATTTATTAAATTCTCGATACAAAAGTCATGCTTTACTTAATCGAAGAATATTACGAGAAACTTTTCGACCAACCATCCCCTTCGATAATAAAATTCAGACACACCATCCCGCAAATAATTACAAAGAATCCCACAAAAGACGCAGCCTTCCTCGTTCTTCCCCACGTTTATCGCAAGCTCGGCTCCGCGTCCTGAAAGAAACTTGTTCCCCCGGATGTGACCGCTTCGTCGACCCTTCGTCGTGCCGTTAAACTCCGTGGAGCGAGCGTCGAGCACAAAACTCCCTTCGCTGGAAATTCCTCGCACGATGCAGATAATCTGTAAGAATCGCGTGGCGCGAACGGAAAACCGACTCGAGCAAGGGAATGGAACAGAAGAGAAGGAGAGGAAAAGAAGAAAGGAACGAAAGGAAATAGAGAAAAGTTTCGAACACTGCAGAGTGTTCTTCCGTGTTACAGAAACCAGATCCACGAAAGAGTTTCCACGTTGCTCGACGCGAAATGAAGCGGAGCAGCAACTGCTGCGATGTAAGAACGTCTAACCGTGATCTTGGGAAAAGTCTTCGGGAACTGCTAATTAACGACACGAGCCGATCGAGAACATTGGAAAATTCAGTGGCGAAGAGTTTCATTCTGGGCGCGATTTATAAAAACTGCTTCTAATAACGCAAACGCGATAGGCCACTACGAGGCGGTGAAGTTTCGTCGTTGGTGTAAGCCGAATGAATAACCCCCATAAATATCGCGGAATTCCAGGCGGGCCACGGCCGGAAAGCTTCGATTTATTGTTCCACGCATGTCGTCGACTCACCTTCCCTGCGCTTTTAATCGTTGTCCTTTAGCGAATCGATATATCACCGACAACCGGGCGTGGCGAAAATGCCGACGCACCTTGTAGCTGTCGCGACCCAACGACTGTTTCCCTTTTGAATTTGTTTTTGGCGCAACAGAGGTATTTTACGTTTCGGAAAAATTTGGTAACTTTAGAAATTTCGTTTTGTGAATAAAAATTGTAGAAAAGTGTCATTTTTAGAGGTAATTTCTTTTAGTTGTAAAATGCTTATGAAACTCGAAATATTCCAAGAGTACCTACTCTGAGATTACGTCCGTAGCAACGGTGTTATTAAGATTTATCTTAAAATGGGATTGTATTTTTTCTTTTTTTTTTTTTTTTTTTTAATAGCGTTAAAGGAATAGAGGGGAATGAACTGTGTAGCTTCACGAGAGGTCAGGAATCGGGTACACCGAGGACGCAATATAGAACATGAAAGGACAGACAGATAGATGGTCCAGGAGGGTTGACAGAAAGGGTCTAGGGACAATCACCCCTGTTTGCAACGACGTGTGTAAACGAAAAACGGTCGCATACTTGTACAAAGAACGGCTTCAATTATCGATTGCGCGGTAATAAAATAAAGAACAAATTAAATTGTAGAAAATACGATACTAACCCACTGCCACCTCGAATCCAATAGAACGATCGATTAGATTTCAACGATGCTGCCAACCAACGATAAGCGAACCTCCAAAAACCCATTAAATATCGTTGAACAAGAAAGATTTGGTACGAAATAATTTTTATGAATCAACAAGGGATAAAAAGGTACTTTCTTTGACGTAACTTTTTCAATGTCCTCCTACGTAATCGGATTTTTTAAATGAAATCCTGAATCTTATCGTTTCTTAAACGTTGATTTATCTGGCATCCAGAGACAGGTGATCTCTCACGAAGTAAAACGCGTCGATTTTTTTTTCTCAGACAGATCCGGATATTGCAATTTCGAAGGATAAGTAATACGAACGCGTAAGTCTCGGCAAATTAAAATTTAACATTCCAACGGCAGCTCCTCGATCGTTCATAATCTCTCACGAAATAAGCGTCGAACGAGAGAAAAGATTTCGCGCGAGAAAGAGTGTCCGGTTCATCTTCCCATCTCGTCTGCTTCATTCTCTATCGGTTATAGGTAACTCGAAGCACAGGTGCATCGCGACCATCGGTAACAAATCGCTAGATTAAGCCTGCCAGGCGAGACTGGTTTTCTGTGTACATCCAAGCCCAACGCGGCAAGGCCATAAGTCGATTTAATAATTCAAACGCGCTGTTAAGAGGGTGCATAAGAGAAGCTGTATTAGCGCTTGAGGTCAACGATACCTTGCGGACACGCGGCGTAAACTATCGATTTTACGGTGAATTACTTTTCGACGCCGGCCCGGAAGCTTGTCGCATAAAAATCATGTTTTACGCAAATTGCCAGTCTCTCCGTCGAATCGAAGATAAGGTGTAGCAGTGAGCAAAATAATATCCAATGTACCTAAATAAAGGCCGATGAAACGTAAATCATAAAGCGTGGTATAAATGGAACCAAGTTTTAAGGCGGTGCAAAAATGTTTAAAAATTATCAAAAATGTTCCGATCGAGTCGTGTATAACTTTTTACGAGTAAAAAAATAAGGAAACTTGAGAGAGGAAAAATTTGAAACTGGCGCTACTGGACACGGCGGATGATCTAACTATGGTGGAAAGGGTTTTCGGGGTGGCGAGTCGACGAAGAACGGGACAATAAACGATACGGCTGTGCGTAGGCCGTAGAACCCGGCGGGCTTTTGCACTCCCCTCGGCTCCCCCTTTCCGGTGCCTCTCGCCCAGCTCTTTACTGTTTGTAAACACAGCCGTGCTACTTTCCAATGCGGCTCCATTTCAGTGCACACGAACCGCGTACACGATGCGTGTAACACGGATATGATACCTGTATGCACGCACGCCGCCAATGTGCATCGCGAGAATACATATATGTACGCGCGACGCGACTGCTGAAAATAACGAGGACTGCTTTTCCGTGTGAAAATTGGAATCCAAGTAATCAAACGGGCCGCAAGCATTTCCATCGGACTAAGCTCCCATTGAAATTCACCGCAGCCTCGAGCAACCGTGTTACGCAACGATGTTAGCGTTTAATATCGAATTTTTTATTTTTCTTGCCGTGTCGTTATCTCGTATTGTTTATCCTTAAATATCAATGAAATCGTTCGGCGCGTTTAACTACGATCAAACGCTCTTACCAAATCGCTGGTAACGCAGCGAGAAAAAAAGATAATTAAAAAGTTTCAGCACCCGGGAATGGTCGGTGACTTAAATCATCGTATCTACTTTGATAAGTCTACTGTTTCGAGGCACGGCAACCGTTGCCGAGAGTTGTGCAATTTATACCTTCCTTAATGGAGACAAGACATCGCGATTCGTGGCAAAAAGTTTGGCGTCTTTCTGCTTCTCTTCCCGTTCTTATTGCCCCGCTTTTAGATACAGCTACACCTCATTGAAAAAGCACTAAGGCAATTAAGCACAGCTTCATCCCGGCAAATAATTCAGCGGAACGCTCGTAATTACGCGCTGGCAAATAATGCCTGTAACATTTGATGCGTACAGATAGGAATATTTTCACAGCGGGATCACGCGTAACGTCACAGAAACGCCATCCATTATTTGTCGTACAACTTATTAATTTTTCATGCCTCGTTCCACGCTCCTTTTAACGACAAATATCATAAAAATATAACGGAATATAATACAATGTACACGAAAAATCCGATTATTTTTGTTGGAATTAAAATTTTTTTAAATCATACAACCGTGATATTTTAAGTCATATAATCTTTCGTTCGTTGCACGGACAGCCGAGCTATTAATACGCATGTACCGGCTGTGAAAATTATTTAAGATCAAAGTATACAGATATCGTGGAACCAATATTTCCAACAATTTTATACGATTGTACGTAAAAGTTGCGATTCAAAGAACCGAAAGAGAAACAACGTCGATATCGTTTGCACACCGTGGAGGTCGTGACCAACCCTTAACTTGCTAATATCTTTGTCAAGCTGTATCGCAACGATACCGTGTATACCTATCGCATAGTCTTTAGCCAACGATGCACCGGATCGGAGTTGAACGTATTTGCGCCTCAACTTGCCTTGAACTTTACGACGAGCCGTAACACGAACCCTGTTACCGGGGGAATCGAATGGTTTCGAGACGCTACCGTTCGAAGCGGTCGCGTTGCGCCGTTCCACGATCGACTCGAAAATTTCCACGGTGCTATCGGTCGGAAAAGACGAGAGTCGACTCGGTTACCGCCGATGAACTAATCTCGTCTTTACTTCGCTTGCCATGCCGCGAGCATTAACACTCGTTCCGTATCTCCAGCGGCAACGGACGGAAAGAAGAAAAGTTGAAAACGTGTATCGGGCGTTTCCCCGGGATTCAAGGAAGTCGTGGCACGCTCTGACTGCTCGCGAGCAAATAAACGTGACGCGACGCGCAAAAGGATTTCCTTCGAACTCGCGCGATGATTATCGTTGTTTTTCCACCGTTAGACCGACGAAGACAGACGTATCGCGTCTTATCGAATGTAATTTAATTTAGGAACGACTGACCTTTGTTTATAAAAAAAATAAGCGGTACGTGTGATTTAACGGAAAGAAAATCGCTGTGGAAACGAGGATTCTAGCGGCCGTAAAAACTTGGATTAAAATTGAATGCTGAAAGATCAACGAGTAAAAAAGGAAAACGGGTTAAAGAGCGAGGAGAAGGAACATCGGTATACCCGGATCAAAAATCTCCTATTATTCCATCGCAGCCCCGCCACGAATGGGCATATCTCCCGCAAATAAGTTGGAACAGTCAGCGCGACGTTCCTCGACGAGCGTTATCAACTCGGATTGCAAAACACTCCCAGGATATCGAGAGGCTCGTAGCCTCTCCGTAGCACGGCTCCAAAGAGAGGAAGCTTGGATGTGTGAGAACGCATACTCGACCATCGCGATGTGCGCGTTTTCTTTCTTTCCATTCCCAGCCGCGCCTTTGATCTCTATTCCGTAGGATTTTCATCGGATCGAACGACGGGATCCGCGAAAGTTCGCCGAATCTGGCTGACTCGGCGTGATTCGAGCTTAAGGCATCGGCCTCTATCGAACGGCGCTCGAGGGGGCTGCGAGAATTGGCGACCGCCACCGCCACCGCCACTACCACCACCGCCGCCGCCGCCGTCGCCGCCGCCAGAGAAGACGAACGTCAGCCGCGGAATGGTGCGACTAGGACGGAAAAACGGGGAAACGAAACAGGAAGAGGATGCGAACGAGAGAGGGCCGGAGGGAGAAAGAGGGCACACCACTGATACGGATGAAAACAGAGCCGCTGGTGAACGGAGCAGTGTACAGAACCGAGAGAAACGGAGAGACGCGACGGGGAACAGGGACGAGGAGAGAGAATTACGCGTAAATGGAGCGAGCGAGAGAGGGGAACGGATTGCTTGTGAAGGAGAAGAGGAAAGAGAGAGGCGAAGTACGACAGGAACGGTGCCTCGGGGAGGAGCAGAGAAATATGAAGCGAACAAGGAAAAGAAAGAAAGTTGGGTATAAATGGTGGTGGGACCGAGAGGGGCGTATCAATAGAGACAGAAACGAAGAGTCTGTTAAAGCGAGAGAAAGAGATTGTAGCTCGAAGAGAAAGAGCGAAAGAGCGAAAGAGCGAAAGAGCGAAAGAGCGAAAGAAAGAAAGAACGAAGGAAAGAAAGAAAGAAGCAAAGAAGGGGACTGGAGATGTACGCGAAGCAAAGGGAGAAATCTAGAGAGCAAGAGGTAACGAGAGAGGGGAACGAGACGGAGCGGGACGGAGCGAGACGGAGGAACGACAGAGAAGGTTGACCGTGAGCGACGGAGAGAGTCCGGGGGATCAATGGACGCAACCCTGCGGGGCGCTACACTCTCTCGGATACTACGTAGTATCTCGCCGCTGCGTAGTAATACTATGCCCGCGCTACGTACTACGCCCGCCACTATTGCACCCGCCACGCTTCCCCACTGCTACGTCGACTTCCCCTCTCGCAGCTACTCGTCAGCGCCCATACTTCCCCTTCAGCGGTGCTCCGAGCACAACGCTGTTTCCCCTTCGATCCTTCGACCTCCCACCTTCGATCGTCTGCTCGCCCCTCCGACTGGCCCTGTTGCCCCTCCACGAGCACGAGGGCTAACGGCCTCCCGCGCTAACTTCGATCCGCCAATCACGCCGTGACGTCGGTTGCCGCGCGCGGGAAAACTCATCCACGCATACACGCAGCGAAACTTCTCGTAAGATAGAACGGGAACCCGGCGTATACAGGGTGTGTCCGATTCACCAGGGCTCGCGTGGGAAACCGGGAAGATGCTACTGACACGGGCTTTTGCGAGGATCGTCAGCGGTCGCGGCATTTTATTTACTCTTCTTTCCACCCCTTCTCCCTACATTTTTCTTTTCGTCCCTTTTATTTCATTTTTGTAGCTCGGTTTTGTTTCTCTCGTTGTCGGAATTCGCGCATAGTCGAGGATAGTGTTATGCGGCTGGAACGATGAGAATTATCCGATTGTTTGAATTTTCATCGCTCCTTTTTTTTGGACACTCGATGCGCGAGGAAATGATGAATGTAGACGCGTGATCGAGAGGGAAGCATTGTTTTGGTTAGACAGCGAAACGCGTCCAAGTCTTACTTTAGGGTATAAAAATTTGTGCGCGAAAATTATTGCACAACTATGTTTGAAATTGAATCGTTGCCGGAAGGATACGTTCGTTTAGGAATTAATTTATCATGGAGCAAGATCGTGGCGGAGGTAAGTGACCGAGAATCGCACCGACCCGTTGCGCGGGAACAGCTAAGCAGGGCGTGGTTCGCATAATTCTTGGACGAATTTGCCATCTCTTGGCGTTTTTATCGTTCCTAATTTTTTTATACCTTTCATCCTGGTTTAATCATTGTCGACTCGACCGAAATTTTTCAACGTTTTTCAATAATTTTATTAATTTAAAAAATTCGTATAAAAAATATTACGAACGAGCGTAATCTTTATCGTTGTATTTGTTAAATCTGATTCGTTCATCGATTTATCAGAGGGTAAAATAAAAAATATCATTTAACAGGTGTATACTCGAAAACGCTATATACGGTAAAATTTGGAGGCAACTTATACCGATTGAAAAAATTTATTAACACTTCGCAAAATGCATCGCCACACTTTGTGTACACAGGCAAATCGACTAGGCTAACAAAAGCTGTTCCGAAAATGGAAATTCGTACCTCAAATATGATTGCCTAGTGGCGGCGTTTAATTGAATTGCTCGATTATCGAGTAACGCGAACTTTTTCATGAAATTTCATCTTCTCGATTGGCTGGAATTTCATTTCACACCGAAAACTTTTTCTCCCCTTGCTTTTATCCACGTCCTACGACACCTCGAAACCATTTTTGCACTATTATTGCCATCCTTCGAGCAAGGATTATAGATTGAAAAAAAATTTTCTCTATATCGTATTCTAGTTCCGTAAATTTGAGACACAGTCGATGTCGCCAATTATCACGGACAATTTACCATCTTCCCGCGTCAGACGGTAAATGTATGAATTTCGTGCAAGCTTTGCGACCGTCTCGATTACTGGTAAGTACTTCAGGAGCATTATAGGGGATGTATATAGGCTGGCATAAATACATAACGGTGCACATTGGTAGTTCCAAGCTCAAGACAAACGATAAGTTCCTCAAGTGCGCTCGAGTAACAGGTCGTTAATCGGATTATCGTATTACCCTGGCTCGCATTCTTCTCGTGAAATGTAATTTCATCGATTGAACAGCGCGTTAATAATAACTTCTGTTCTATGGGAAAGATTATCCCGTCGAATATTCCCCCTGTTTTTGCGATATTTTGCCTTTGCGTAGGCATCAACTATCTAAGTATCAAAGAATCGTTCTTTTTTCTTGTTTTTTAAGCAAGGCAGACCGATCATTGAGAAAATTGTTCCTTTTTTTCATTATCACTATTCTCGATGAACGTTAATGTTACCTAATTCATACGTAACTCGCGAAAAAACAAAAAGTAGCAATTTTACAGTGCAATTCGTTTAAACCTATCTCTAAGAACTGAAAGGGTAGCGTCAGCGAAGCCAACTTTTTAATCGTACGTTTGCGAAAATTTATCTCAAAGATCCAGCGCGTAGGAATTGACAAAAGGAACCCGGTATCGCAGCACACACGCATCGCTCGATTATTCGGTACTTTTCTTTTCGAGAGGAGTCTCGAAACGACGATCCGCTGCGCGGTTTTTCCTCCGCACGGCACACGAGGTGTGCACGCACTCGTCCTGACGATGCGTGCGAGTGGAGTGTACGCGTTGCGGCACTCGACATCGAAAATGCGAAACCGCGCGCGTATTCTTTTTAAAAAATATACACGAAGCGAAGGAAGAGGGCAGACGCTGTATAATGACATTTTCAGTGCGGTTCGTGCTTTTGTCGGCGCGTACACACGCGCGCAGACTGCGAGCAGCGAACGGAGAAAGGGAAAAGGAACCTAGATAGGGAGAGAGCGAGCGAGTCGAGTGCTCCGGGTTTTATATCCTTCGGCCCTTAATTCTGTAAAGCGACACGACTCCCTTCTTCCTCCTCTGGCATCCTTTACCCCCGCTGACTTTCCGCTACTCCTTCTTTCTCCTCTTTTCTATGTTTTTCTCCAACCCATCCTCAACTTTCCCGTCGCCTTTCCTCTTCCCTTTCCTCCTTTTCTTTCGCCAAGATGTTTTCTTTTTTTTTTTTAATCGTACACTCATACGTATACTTTGGTTAAATCTTTAGAAATTTCCTCTAGCGACGCGACTCTCGATAACAAGGCGCAATTAGGCGCTACCTAGGTATATCTGCGTTTCTCGTTACGCAAAGGAAGAACCATCCCCTCGAACCTTGTAGCGAGTTTTTTCTTCTGCTTCTTTTGGTGCGCGTCCATACTTTCTGTATCGGTAAAGCGAATCTGTGAAAACTTGGACCATTCTTACGAGAGCTGATTAAACTCGCGTGACCATCCCTCTTTTGATATTCCTCTTAGCAGCGGTTTTTCCGCACGCGTGTTGGCGTGTCAAGCGTTTTCCGCGTGTAATCTCTGCCGCGTAGCTTTTTCCTTTCGAGACGATGGGGGAGACGAAATAGGGAGGGAACAGAATAAATCGTATCTCATGTTTTTGTTTCTGTTCTCTTTGATGGGGCGTGAATCAGCAAGAAAGTGCTGCAACTTTCTTTTCTATCTTAGGCGTTTGCAATATTTATATTGCTTTGATGCAATTTTTGTTTGCAAAATTCTATAAACTTAATAAAAAAATAAAATTACTCTTATCGAAACCTATACAATTATTTATCCGCAATAAAAACACGTACCTCGGCGCATCTTTATTCCTGTCTCTGTCTTTGTCTGTACGATTCGTTCAACAGCAGAAGCGGTAAGGAAGGATAAAAAAAAGATCGAACGATAGTTGGTTTGCATCTCGTAAAAGAGGCCCGTTCGCCGGAAACGAAGGTTTATTACTTATAGCCCGGTGGAACGCATTTACGTTTCTCGACCCCTAATTCCGGAAAGCGTGGCCATCCACTTCCTGCTGGCTCTATTCCTCTCTCGTCTCCGGCTCGTCTACAGTCTTTTTTCACGCAGTTTTTGCGGGACGGGTTCTCGTCATGGCGCGAGCTACTACGACTCGGGGGAGCTACGACCTCGGCACAGAAATTAACGAAGCGGCGATAATTAAGAAAAGAAAGTTTATGCCTGCCGCGCGCGCACCGCCGCGACATTTTATTACGCGAACGGAACAGAGCGGAGCGAGCGGAACGAATAAAACCGGACGTTTCCCCCAGCTATGTTTTTCCATTCGTTTTCGGCTCGAGTCTTGGCACCGAACGTAACACGCTCTGAATCGCCGTTAAAAGCGAACGAAAGAATGGACGGGGGATCGTCGCAAAATAAAACGTTTGTCTTTCGTTCGTAGAAACTTACGATCCCTCCGCCCAGCGTGTTCGATCTCTTTCTCTTTCTCCTTTACTATTTGTTTAAACGAGGGGTCGTAGAAGAGAGATAGAAAAAGAAACGTTAGAAGGTAAGAGAGCGATATTGGTTCGCACGGAATATGCAGCGCGGAAATAAACGATCCTCGATGGTACAAAGGCACCCTCTTTCTTACTCATAATCGTCGAAGACGCTCGCAGGTCCGACTAAATTGTGGCCAATCGTGATCGAAATTCGGTGAAAGAGCCCCGTCGAATCGTCTTGCGAATCGGGAAGCTTTAATCCAACATCGATTTCCTGCGAAAAGGCAATCAGGAACAAATCCTCGTCCCTTCCTAGCCTCCTTCCCTCATCCATCCACCTGCCCCTTGTCGGATCCTCTCCATCGGCATTTACCCTCTCAACAGCCACTTATCGAAACCAAACGCGAGCCACTTCCGGCCGAGCGACTGTGTCTCGAGCATCGATGAAATTTCTTTGACGTTCTCCTCGGCTATCTAAGGGGTTTCTCGACCGATCTTCCATTCGACGTAGAAGCTTTATCAGCCTGCTGGCCAGGAAAGGGTAAGAAGGGTACAGATATATCAATTCTAGCAACTACTCGTCCGTTCTAATTAATTTCGTTACGGGCGGAGGGTCGAATTTCGATCGTTCGGACGCTGACGCGATAAAAGCTGACTCATACGAGGGGCAACGCTCTGAAAGCTGGCTTTGATAATCGAAATTCAATTGCGGCGGAATCCTTCGTGGCGATCGCGAGGACGCGGTATACCGGGGCCAATGATCCAGGGATTTTTATCTTCTTCTTTTTCTTTTTCAAATGTGTTTTTCTCAGAACACCAATAATGCGTGGACAGCAATAATTACACGGAACGTGTCATGTTGTTGACGTTCAATTGCGATGAGAAGCATAGCAATATCGTGTTCACCGAGACATAGTTCATTTCTTTCTACGCTGTTCAGGCAGATTATTACTGTTTCGTTAATTTATACGTTTTCCTTACTTACTCTGCAATACTTTTGAGAGTGGCAAAAATAATTGACAAACGTCGGATCGTAATTGTATTAGCTTTAAAAACACTTTAAATACCGTAAAACAAACTTGATAAAAGTTTGGTCGCAGGCACGCAGCACCGTTGGAGAAAGTGGCAAAGGGTTGTAGCCGAGCGATTCGGTGTGCATAAATTTAATTTCCATAGCGTTAAAATTCTTAGATAAAAGGGGCAGATCGAATGCGCGGTCGGTGTTATGATAACGAGTAGCTTCTTTGTCGAAGTCTTCTCGCCGTCGTTCGATGAGGTGCGCTGCATGCTTAAAGAAGAGCAGGGGTTTTCAACCGGCCACCCCTTGTCCACCAACCTTTCGTTACTCCCTTCGAACATAAACCGTCCAAACAATCGCGAACGATGCACGATTTGGCGAGAACGCGTACAACGAACAGTTTCTTTCCGGAGTTCGTGAAACGACGTAATCCTGGAATTGCTAGAATTCCAGCGACTTCCATTATCATAAATTCCGTGAAACATCGGTTATTCCGGCGCATCGATTAAACGAGAGACACGGTCAGGCACGATTCAACGACGGCCTCTCTCCGGCAGATCGTGAGAAAATGGTCTTCGAAGATGCAGTGGAACCACGAAGAGAGAAGTGGAACGACGATGAGCGAAGAAGAAAGGGCACAAATTGTCTAGAGATAGGAGTCAGGTCGACCTCTTAGAAAATAAGCATCCACGAGGAACAACGTTAGGGAACAAGGGAGAGAGAGAGAGAGAGAGAGAGAGAGAGAGGGAAGGAGATGGGCAGGGGTGTGCAAAGAGAGAAATAATGAGCGAGAGCGAGAGAGCGAGAAAGAAAGAGGGTGTGGGGGGTTAGGCGAGACCTCGACTTCCTCTATTACCAATTCATACCCCTCCACGAGCTGCCGATATATTCAAACCTCGCCGAGAAAAGGCCAGCCATTGTGTCAGCCTCTTTGTCGTCCTCCTGCCTTTCCTACTCCTCTCGTTATCCTGCTCCTCCTGCTCCTCCTCCTCCTCATCCTCCTCCTCTCGAGTTCCTCCCCCGCTACCGTCGCTGTGTCTCCTCCTTTACACCTCCTTGCCTCCTTGGTCTCGTTTCTCTTCCGTGGAAAAGGGGAAGGCCGCATACCTTTGTCAATAGAAGATCGGAGAAAGAAGACGAAGGGGAAGAAGAAGAAGAAGGATGCTTGACCAGGTTGGATGAGAAAAAGGTGGAAAAAGAGGAGAAGGTGGAGCAGGAGGAAGAGGCGAGAGGGTGGGTAGCGAGGGAGCGAAAGACAGAATGAGCGAGGAGTCTGTTATAAGGTCTTTGAATACCAACGCGGTACGACCAAAGGTGTGGAGTGTGGGGAAAAGCTTGAGAAAGGAGATCGAGCGAGGAGAAGCAACCGAGAAAAGTGAGACGAAAAAGAACAGAAGTGAAAAGACGACGGAGGAGCCGTAGAGATGGAGAGGAGTTCAATGGATCGGAGAAGGTAAGAGGCTGCAAGGAGTTCTCGACTCGGAAGGAATTAGCGATCGGACCGTCCCATCGACGATTCGTTTCCTGCCACGCGAGAATCTTGAATTTCCACCCCCTTCCAACCAAACTCGCGAACAGGTCATTAGCTAAGCGCGGGGGAAATACGTTGACGCGCTTGTTTATTCCCTAAAGGATTCTCTTTTCGCTTATCGTTTTCTTTTTTTACTTTTTTTCCTTTTTTCCCTTTTTTTCCCTTCTCCTTTTCTTGTTTCGTTCACGATGGAATATCTTAAGACCGATTCTATTCTGGATTTTATGTACGATTTAATTACCTTAGAGGAAAGGAAGAAACGTCTTAATTCGTTGAAAAAACTATTCTCTCTATGAAAAAGAAAAAGACACTCCATAAAAGATGAAGATAAAATTGCAAACTATAACTCTATAACTCTATAGAAATTCGATGAATTCAACCCAAACGATGCGCCGCCTTTCACGAAACGACGACATCCGAAGCGTCTCCCGACGAATTCGTCGTAGCGAGGCTGAGTCTGTAACGGTAACAAAGGATTATTCCCGTCGCTTTGACGGCTCGGATTCGAACTTATTAATCGGCGTGTCAGCCGTAGGAAATTTATCTAGGGCAGGAAACAACAATTGGAAGCTCGTAATTACACGTGTCCCCGTCGAATAGAGACGCAGAAGACATCGGCTGGTTGTCTGTGCCTCTGCTGCGAATTTCGTCGACAATATTCTACCGTCGTCGACTGACATCCAACGGAGAGACAAAGAGAGAGACAGACGGAGACAGAAATAGGAGGTGGGGGATCCAGCGTGTGAAATCATCGTCTGGCCTCTCGAAACGCGTGGCACGGCTGACAAAAGGAAACACAGGGGATGAGACCGCGAGTGAATCAGTGGCTGTAGACGCGTCGGGTCATGAACTCGATGCAATTCAGTCGAACCCCGTTTCAGAAACGTTTTTTCCTCGACGACAGCGAATACTGCGACTGGTGTTGTTCGGAACGCCGCTCCGAAAGAAAATACGAGACACAACCAGGGAGACGGTGACGAGAGAAGCATCCAAGAAGCATTCAAGAAGCATCCAAGAAAGATTTCGTTCTGTGAATTCTTGGTTCTCGGGTAATTCGAGCTTCCGCCGCGACCCTTGGCCTACTTTCCGCTATAAATATTTTACAGCTACTTTGTTTACAGCCTTGTCTTTCGGTTAATACGCGAAAATGTTGAAACAGCATATTATACTGGCGCCAAGAGATCGGTCACAGACGAACGTTTCATCTTTCCTTCGGAGGGGCGCTGAGAGGCCAACAGCCGCAAATTCGACCAAGCAGCGATGCATTCAAAAGTAGCTACGGAGCGTTTTACGCGGCCTCCTTCCAGCTGGAAGGTTAATGGAACGATAAAATTCACTGGTAAGCGTGTATTTAAAAACTGTCAACCCGTGGTCGTGGAACACGATTCCGTTAACCGAGATCGGTGGTTCCCCTTAACAAACGAATCTTCCATCCTCGAGTACTTTCATTGTTTCTTCGTCTTCGAAATGCTGGAATAAAACTACCAAAATATAAAAATAAAAGTAAAGGTTTTGACCAGATCTCCGGTAAAAAATTATGACCGTGCTAATTAAACCTCTCGGCGAACGCTCTCTTTTCATTTTCTTCAGGGGTAAGTCCAGAGAGTGGCGTAGCAAGAACGCGCATGAGAGAGCAAAAGACAGGAGTTCCGGTGTGAAAAAGCTCGAAACGAAGGAGAACTGAGAAAAAGACGCGTCGGGGGAATTTATCGCGAAAGAATTCGCAGTCATAACATGGGACTTAAGTCGCGCGAGCTGGGAGCCGCGAAGGAACGACGCTCGGCGTCTAAAGTTAGACCCTGGCCGGTCTCGACTTCGCGGCATCTCCCCTGATGGGCGAACAGCCCTCTCTATTTTCCTTCCTCTCTCTGTCTGTTGGCCGGAACGCTCGTTCCTCTGTCGAGGGTACACGCGAGAGTCTCGGAACAACAAACTCGTCTGACAGGTTTTAATCGCGGCAATTTATCTTGTTGGATTGACTAATTAAGTGGAATATGCAGTCATAACGTAACGAAACGTTGCAGCTACGACCGCTTGTCGATTCGATGGATCGTATCTAACGCGCTGCATTCCGACTGGATGGAAATAAGAAATCTTTTCGGCGTTGATCGTCTCGGAACAAAGCTGCTTGTTCCGGTCGATGTTTCTACATGGTGGTTGAGTAGATTCCTTTCTTGTTTTATGAGAACATCGGTGAGGATAATGCTACATATTCCAAAAATAAAAAGAAGGTTACAATATTCTAATACTGTTTTTACAATGTCGTATACTAATTTACGAACAAATAAATTCCTACACCTTCAGCGATCGGTCATCTGGAATCGATTACTCCGAATCGATTTCAAGCGATTCCAGGTATGATCGCAATAAACGTCGCCCTTACAAATGACAGCAGCTGACAGTTCGTTTGCAGAACCGCGGGTAATGTTAAAATCATTTTTCCTCGATCACCGACACGAATGCATAGAGAGAAACTACTCGCGTATACGTACGCGCGGCAACAGCGGCGAACGATTCGCGGAATCGCGTATCAGCTTGATGCACGACGACGATTAATAGCCATTTGCCTCGTTATCTGTACTTCTTTTTCCTGACCATGCGAAAATTTCAACCGATTATACGTCAAGAACGAACTACCGATGCGACTTGGCGATTGCAGTCATTTCAACTAGATATCAATCTACTCGCGATCACTCGACGAACACCCTTCCCTTCTCTATCCCTTTTCCACGTCCGTAAACATCTGGCTGCGGGTGCATTAGAGGCTCGTGAAAAATTTAGAAGATTCCTCGCGTCGTCGGCGTCGCTGGCGCCCCGACGATGCTCGCCCGTCGTCGATCGTCCACCGTATGTACATACATGTATACCCGACGTAGAAATTTTACCGCACCGATACCAGGGGCGTTCTGAATCGTACAATCGTAAATTTTCGACGAGGACCGAGAACGTTTGCCACGATCCCTTTTTTCGATCGTGCGAGGGACGTATAATATTACTTTCCAATAAAAAAGCTCCGTAATACGCACCACTTCGTCATATTTTCCTCGTTTACTTTTTTTTCTTTTTTTCTTTTACAATAGATGAACGTGGGGAACATTAAGGATACACGATGGAAGACATTAGAAGAGCTGTTTTCCACGGGACATTCGTCATTTAGAATGCAAACGCTGTGGCGTTGATATCTGTTTGCGTTCGCACGGAGTTAATTCGAAATACCCACGCTGGCAGATAGGATCGGTGACGTTTGAAATATAAGTCTCACGAACTAGTCCGCTTCAATCGGTCTAATTATACTTGATAATTTTTTAATCCCTCGGATCTCTGAACCGCATAGTGTATAATCGAGTAGAAAAAAATTACAATATATGCGATTATCTGGTTCATTGAGAGGATAGAAGGCTCCAACGAGACACGGGTGATTAATTAGCCTCGAGATACCGCAATAATTGAAAAGCAAGAAAGAATTGGTTAACTGTTTACCCTTGCTAAACAACAGATAGATCTTAACGATTCCACCATGAATATCGTGTACGAGCATTTGGAATAAAATAAAAAGAAACGAAGAAAAAGACGCAACACGATAATAACCTGACTGTTCAAAAAATAGCAAACAAGCAGCGTGTATCCGAGAACAACAAACTCGTGGTCTTCGAAACGAGAGACCGACATCTTGGAACTTGCTAGACAAGATCGTAAAAGCGACCAAGCAAGCCATTCAACCATTCATCGAGGTTAACAGCGAACAGAGACGAGGTCGTGGCGCGATGTTGCGCGAAAACGGACGACAGAAACAGCGGTTCGAGTGAAACACTGTGCTTCATATTCGGCGAGGAGGGTGGAAGCGTGACGTGGAGCAGGAAGCGGCCGGTTGGCCATTTGCGGAAACGCTGATGCCCGCCGGATCGTAATACTCGTGAAATAGTATCCTTCTTTCTTCCTTCCGTGCGACAGCAACCGAACATAAAGGGTAGCCTGCATAAAGGCGGCGTGGCGCACTAAAACGTGACACTCGAGGATTTTATCCCGCGCGCACGTATATCCTCTTCTTGATCCTCGGCTCTCGCGTCCGTCGATCGGCGATGCTCCATTTGCCGATGACGTTCTATCCGTCTCTTTTTCTCGTCTTCTACGCGCGTTTGCCGCTTTTATGCTTTCGGTGGGTTGGTAATGTACCTCGCGAGACCACGATGCGTACATAAAACCCGCGTACAGCTGAATGAGAAACTTTACGGGACGAAAGTCTCTCGTGGAAAGACCAGTTGCCTGACTGTTTGTTCGGTGATCTCTAACCCCCATCTTCTGGCACCCTGTGCTGCTTTATTTGGTCGCGTTTTTTAGGTTCCTGATATGGTTTATGGATTGTTTCGGAGCGTGTTGTATAAATATAGTATGATCCGTTTTTATCTGATCGTTATTTAGGAATTANCTCTAACCCCCATCTTCTGGCACCCTGTGCTGCTTTATTTGGTCGCGTTTTTTAGGTTCCTGATATGGTTTATGGATTGTTTCGGAGCGTGTTGTATAAATATAGTATGACCCGTTTTTATCTGATCGTTATTTAGGAATTAGAGCAGCTCCAAATCGTTACAGCGAATGATTAAGTTTAACGTTTTCTGTTCCTGGAGATAGAAATGGGTGGTTCTTCGAATCAGAACAAAGAATTTTATTCGGCTTTCTGATGAATTTCTTCTTTTTCTCGTATCCACAACTTTGTCGCGTAGTATATATTTGGATCCTCGTGCAAAGTTCGATCGAGGTTACAGCTCCGCTTTACGATTTCGTACACACCGACTTATATTAGGAACGGATTGATACGAGAAACGTAGAAACGTAGAAACGTAGAATCGTACTTAATGACGTAAAACTATCTCACAACTACGAAGCCAAAGTGTCGCATAAGAAAATACGGTTCGAAAACGATCGATCGATTCGCTGGGATTGCACGAGGACACCTGTCGTGACAGCTTTGCGCGGAATAGCTTCCATCCATTATTTCGTACGAGTCCGTAAATAAATGAAACAAACCGAACGTTCTTCGGAGCGACGATCCAGCAAGTCCAAGAATATCAACGTCGGAAAAAGATCCGTCAATTCTCGTAAGATGCTACGTGGACGTTGTAAATGCGCTGCTCCGAAGAACGCGTCGGGTGTCTGTCACGTTGGTGCGTCGGTGACACGGGACGAAGCTTTTCGAATGACGCTTCCTCTGTTTTCTACTCCCTCGACCCATTTTCTATTATTACTTTAACCTCTTTCGATATTCGTCAATGGTCGTGCTTCCTTCGCTGAGCCTACGTCCGCGTAATTTGATAGTATTTATGGTGCGTGTGTAATAATAACAAAAATCGACTCGAGCGTTAAATCATTCGGTTCCCGTGACAACTCAAGCACGTGACTCGTAAAACACAAATGAGAAAAACAAGCCGTGGGAATCTGTATCGAGCTCTGTCTCGCTCGGCTGAAGAAAAATTAGATTCGGTCGGTGGTGAACGAACGCGACCAGACCCATAATTAAAAGGATCCGACCGTGTTAATTCGTTCGTTCTTATTCAGTCCTTTAAATCTCGCTAACAGCTAAGAAACCCCTCGCTCGTCGTGTTACCTTGAATTAAAGAAGCTTCCAAGGTGCCGTCATCGTGTCTAGGGAGGGCCAAATCCATTGTTTAACTTAAGGGGGTATTCTGGTAATCTGATTTCAAAAAATTCAATATTTTTTTTCTTGCGCGTTTCGAAAGTGTTTAGCTGTTAAATTTCTGAACAAAATTCATGAATACTGCTCGATATTTCAATCGGATTACCAGACTACTCCCTTAAGTGAGTTATCACTGGCAACCGTCGACTGAATTTCATCAACTTTGCCTCGGGAAGTCGTGGCATCAGATTCTCAAGGAAGTACGAGTATAATCTTACGAAACAAAAGTGTACAAATCTACCATGAAAGATCATCGCATTGTCCGTATCAATCTGCCTATCTCATTCTCAACGGAAAAGCTGATTTGCCATTTATATCGAGACGCGTAACCCAGTCGGTCCGAATCCTCTTACGCGTAATCCTATTTCCGGCGCGACCGATCGAATCTGGAACACGCGTCGCGCGAACTCGCCTTCAGTCCTGAAGCGCATTAATCGCGACGACGAATACGACGACTACGACGACGACGACGACGACGACGAGGACGAATTCTTCATGCATATTTTATAAGCGCGTCTTGCGTTTCTGCCGCGAGTGGATCGAGATCGAAGGATTTTTCCATAAGCCTGCATCGCAAATGGACCAAAGGCAGATCCGAAGATGCATGCTCATGGCGAGCGAGTGATTTACAGCGGATGTCAGTTTCGCTAGACGAAGCGGAACCCTTGGTAAAAATTGTGCCGCAACAGGTTGCCCGTACGTACCTGCCGTTGTATGGAAGTACGTACGCGACCATCCACACACAAAAGCGAAGAATCTAGAGCATTCGTTCCGGAGTATGTGACACGCGAAGCGTAATGCTCGCGTAACTATGCGGATAAGCACGGAAATACTATCGACGCGATTTAATTCCTCCCGATTATCTTCGATAATGGTTTTTGGAGACGCTACGACGAAACGAATTTGTGAAACATTTTACGTTTCCCTATACTATAGGGAAATTTGTTAGAATTTACTTCTTTTCCAGGAAGTGAAGTAATCGACCTTTATCGTCCTATTATACGAATGCTTCGGTAAACTCCGTTCGATGAATTGGCCACGAAAAAACAGCAAGGACAAATTGCGGCGAGTCACCGCAGTCTATGCTGAATCATTAATCTGTTTTTATCGTAGCCGGCGCCAATTTACGGAACGTTTGCGGATCGAAGGTTGGTCGCGGAGCCTGTCGCTAAAAACGGAGACGTGAAATTACGAAAAGGTCGCTCAAGTATTATTTCTGTAAAAATGTCGCGTTACGCAATCTGTCCTTATCGAGATTGTTGTACACAACAAGAATCTTGTTCTTGGAAATGAAAACTAATCCTTATACGTAATGGATTGTCACGCTTTTGCGGAGCAACATTGTGATTGAGCAATATTTCTCCTTCGTTCCTACCTGCTTTGATCGCCTCGCGATTCCATCGAAGGTAAAAAACTTCTAAAATTATTGGTCGATTATTAATTACCATTTTACCGATCATAAAATATTCCTACGTTTCTCTCCGAACGGCTATTAAAACGCCTCGACGAAAGAACGAAAGCCTCCCAACGATAGAAACGAAAAATTACCGAAAGAACAACCGATGAGACGCTTTCTTCTTTCTCAGAGAGAAACGTACGACCGGCACAAGCTCGGTAACAGTAAACAACACAGCTAGCTCTTAATCGAACGACTCCTATCCGACAATGAGTCACGTTTCGGCGCGATTCTATTTGTAGCCAAGATCGAAACGCGATTACTTTTCTGTTTTCGAGTTCTAAACTGTGGATGCGTGATTTCAGCGACGAGGAACCGCGTACTTGCTTGTTCTTCGATGGTCGGTGATACGACGACGGGAACGTGTCACGTGCACAGAAACGTTTGACGCGGCGAGCGGAAGTTCGAGGAACAGCTATTCACGTGCAGGCGTAATAACACCGGCAGGCGTTCATTCACGGCAAACGTGCATTCATTCTGAAACGAGTGACACACATAGCAGTCGCCGCGGCCGGATATCAACTTCCTAGTGAAATCATCATCGGGACCGAGATAAAATTAATCGTGAACCGAGCGTGCATACAAAGAGAGAAGAGGAGGGAGAAATGGTTGTTCGGAGCCACGTGATATCATGACCACGTTGAAATCGCGCAGTTACGCGTTTTCCGGTTCATCCAGTTGCGCGGCGCACCGCTAAATTGGAGTATGTATAACGGCGACATGTTTTAGCAATTAGCCGTGATTTAGAGTTTCTTTGAAAACAATTTGAGATCGTTTCGTTAGAAGCTACGCTTGGTTGGCACGTAACAAGTCAATTTTCTTAAATAGTTACTTCTTAGGATTTAACTTTCCTAGGATAATTTGTATTTTCGAGATAACATTGACGACTCGTCGGTGCTTCTTAAGTACCGTTAAAAGAAACTGGTTACACGACACTGTTCTGTGCAGTGGTTTATTGTTCGAACAAAAAAAGAATCGGTTCGATAAAATTTTGTCAACGATAGCCACGACGATTATACAACAAAAATAAACATATTTATAATAACAGATTGAGTTTACTTCCATCCATAATTATAAATCTCAAGACAACCGATTCACGATCGATCGATCAAATCGTGTTTCTCCAACAGCTTTAAAGTACTACACGTTAACCGATCGTTTCCACGTATGAGTGATATCAGCCGAGTGTTTTTAGCAGCAGTGTGGAAATACGAAGTTCGATTCAATTGCTACGACCGCAGGAATTGGTCGTTTATCAAGAAATATTCCCAAGTCCGATCGAACAGCGAGCTGGAGAGCGTGTTATGAGATCAGAGGACTAAAATAAAGCTCGTTACCGCGTCATTCGCAGAAAAGTAGTCGGAGCTGATTCCATATTACCCTGTCGTGATTGTGCTCGTAAACGACTCGGCGCGTCGTCGCGCGAAGAAGACTTTTCAAACGACTGCTTAATATCGAGCCTCTCGACGCAACGCATTTAAATATAGTCTGCGTGCAATTCCTGCTAGACTGCACACGATATGTCAACTGACTCATCGAACACGCATAATTCATCGGAGAAGCGAACTGATGCGATTCTTCAGGAATTTCTCGAACCCTCTTATGGGATCGAGAATAAATCGCTACTGCGATAGGGATTGAAGCATCGTTCTTTTTTCTCTCTCACTGTCACCTTGACAAGGGAAAGCTAGACTCTGCGCGCAAAATATTTAGTACAGACTCTACACGGTCCTACTCGGACGGATCGCGTCGAGAGACCAGCCAAAAAAGAGAAGAACGGCTAAGGGTCAAGGAGACCGCGAAGCGCAGGAATGCTTAAGTTGCGACAAAATTTGCGACAGGAAGTAACTAAACCGTGGATACGCGGAGAAGCGAGAAAGAAAGAAGACAGCGCGAGTGTACGCTTTCTTCGGACCCTTTTTTTTTTATCAGACATGCAATTCACGTTTCCAGCCTCCGGCTCCTCCGATTCAATCTAGACGAGGTCGAAGGGTGGATTCTGCAAGAACCAGGCTTGCTTTGTGTTCGTGTGTCGAACAGTAAGAACGTGTCCAGAGTCGTGGAAGAGACAAGCTATAGGGGAGGATCGAACGAAAAGTAGAGGAGAAGGAGGAGAATGTTGGAAGGAGAAAGTGCGACAAAAAAAAAAGAAATAGATATAGAAAAGAAGGGTGTGCTGGAAGTTCTGGAGCATGGAACGTTTTATGAGCGAAATTGATGGCGAGATGCACGAACGGACGAGTAAAATGCTCGCCACGTGACATTGCTGCCCCCCATCGAACCACTCGTATCCGGTCGTGGTTTCTCTCGGAGCATCAGCTGTGGCCCAGAAATCTCACTCTCGTAATCTCATTCGCGGTCGGTCTTACGACAATCTGACCTTTGATTTATATTTGATTCAACGGATCGACTCGATCGAGGGGAACGCAGGAACTAGCGATTCACCGGTCAGCCACGCGTTCGTTCCATCAAGATCGTCGGTTTCGCGTGTGGCGCCGCCATTTTGAACCCCTTTCGGTTTATTTCTTACTAGAACAATCCGGTAAGCTTTGGTTAGAAGGAAACGGAACTTACGTACTTGTTCAATTTATGGAATTTTCCGACTTAAGCTCGATTTACTTTTCTATATGCAGTTACCCCTCTTTCTACAACCGTCTTCTGTTCCTTTAGCGTTATTTTCGATATGTATAGATACCAGACTATGGTAGCTCGAGGAAAAGAAATAGGAACGCTCTTGCTCGATCGTAATTGACCGAATTCCCCGTGGGAACTACGATCTTCTACTTATCAGTTTGCTTTCCCGAACCCATTTCTATTATTTGCGTCGCAGTTAGAGATAGACTGCAGAGGGGGCGAGCAGAGAACGAGGTTTACGTTATTACGTCGAGCGCGGTATGGTCTTCGACCATGCGATGGTACCGCGTTACCATCCTCGAAGACTCAATTCGGAATGGAAATTAGAATCGATTTCCTTCTTTTTCGCGTTTACCCGAGACACAGTGCCGGCTCGTCTTTCCGCGCTTTTATGCGTATCGGCGACGCGCATCGAACTGCTCGAATCGTTTCGCTTAAAGTAATTAAGTACACGAGAAACGTTCGTTGGTTTCTCGTTTAACGAGAACGCCAACAATCGAGCAGAAATTACCACGGAGGTTAACGAAGAATTGATTAGACAAAGTGGTCGTTTCCCTTCAGGAACAACCATTCGCGATGCAGACCTCCTTCTTCGGTAGCTATTAATGTTTTTTTTCCACGATCTTATCTATGCATAACGTCGAAGATGAGTTCGTTTTAAAAGACTGTCTGACTTTTTAAAACCGAAGACCGCATTCTGCCTCGTTTAAGAACAAGCGTAAAGGTTCCGAAGAATGTAAAGAGTTGAAGAAGACATTTAAAATACGATTCGAGACACTTTCGACGACCAAGTTCCGAGATAAACGCGGGAAGAAAAAAGCGACAAGCATCCGGTCGCGAATTCTTTTTCATTAAGACCAGATGGAGACCACTCGGGAGTTCATTCACAAGTAGGCATTTACGAGCGGTTCTTTCCTTCCTGGCCGCTCTGAAACTTCGACAAAGTCAAGTTCATGCTTCAGCGGTGGTAAAAACCGAGTCCTCGGCAGACCGCCGGATGTCCTGTGCAATAAATTCCGGATCTCAGAGGCGGGGAAAAGAAAATTGGAATCATCGAAGTTGAACTTTTTAATTCGCGTTACGCGATTAAACAAGAAGATTCGTGTACCTTTCTGTGCCTTTGTACGGTGAAACGGTAATTATTCTATAACGAGTTCTGATCGCAAACGAAGGTATTTCGATACGGAAAGAAGAGGAAAAAGTAGACGATACAAGTTACGTAAAGTTTATTTGGAATAGTAGCTCACCAGCCCAACGTTCGCCGCTCTGTTTCCTCGCTTTCAGAAATGGTGCCTAATTTTCCTACTAGTTTTCTACGCGTACCAATGGTAGGACGCAACACGTGTACGATTCAAACATGTTTCTGGTACTTTCTAAAAAGACAAGGCTCACACTTTCGTACAGTGTTTCATAAATTAGGATGCCGAGGATTTATCGAATGAATTACAGCCGGCTTGATAACGCGTCAGGCAACTGCTCCCTTTTCCCGTTGCACGGCGAGAAGCTCGTGCTGCCGGTTCATAAATTCCTTCGCGTGTTTTTATTCGTTCGGACGCCTAAACAGAAAACGCCGTTTGCATGATAAAGCCAGCGACGTCGAGCGCCGGGTACAATCTGAAATTCATGTTCGCCTCGATCGATACGGATAACATCGCGAAATTGAAAATTATACTTCCGCCTACTGGTCCTCCGCCAGTTCGTTTTCCCTCTTTATCACTCGTTGAACGAGATCATTGAAAAACGAAGGAAACGATTTCGCAGGGATCGACACGCCATTCCGACGTAACCAATTATCATTGACGATTAATGAGCGCGAGGTCAGTTTGTTCCACGAAACAAGCTACGCTTGGTGAATTGCGTACCTTTAGCAGGTGAACCTGTAATTAGTGAGAAATTGTCTTGTTTTTACGTTACATATTTCGCAGCGACGCGATTCTCGGTATCGTTCAATTATATTAATCGGTACGACAGCAATCGAGAATCGATTCGGTATTCCATTGTTCGTGAATTGTTTTTTCAAAGCATTGCAAAAGTACCGTGCGTTGCTGGAAAAAAGATGACGAGCGGATCGGTATAGGGGCAAGAGAGGTACTCCACTCGCTCCGCCTGTTCGCGTTTGTGTCTCTCATTTGTTATGCGTAGATGCGATCGTTTCAGCGAATAACAAAAATACGTGTGCCGTGTCTTTATAATTGTGTTAAAAGAAAATAGATTTATCACATTCTAACCAATCGGACTCGCATTCCTTCCACTCGCTATCTTTCCAGCAACCCACGGTAGTTAGTCTCGAGAACGTTACACGCGTGAAAAAATTGGAAAACGCGTGTGAAATTTTCGAATTTGATTAAATGGAAGCACGCCGTGAAAAAATAGGGAAATCGTCGATGCGAAGCGAACGATTAACGCAAAAGTTCCCGCATGTATTGTTTTCGCCTGTGTTTCACCTAAATGATCGCTAGTGCACGGCTCGCGAGGACACCCATTGACAATCGCAACAAAATCAATCGCAAATTGTTTTCTCCCCGACTGTTTGCTCACGGGGGAAATATGTACTTGACACGGTAGAAATTAATTTTGCAAAAACCCTGGCGCCCCGACGACTATCTCGTAAATAAGTTTGGGTAGTTTTGGTTCCTATTTTTTCGGAAATGAGGGTAATATTTTTGACTCGTTCCAGCGATGCTTTCGAAATGGTTAAAGTGGTTGAGTGGAATTTTACATTTTTTAAAGAATAAAACAATCGTAAAAAAAAAATGTGAAGTCAAACATTCCACTTTGTTCTTCCTTTTACACATACATTCCACTTTTCCTCAATAATGCAAAACGACAGAATTTCCATTACCTCGAAGACTTTTAAACCTTTCAGCAAATAGAAACAACACGTACAACCTTCCGCAAACATCAGAATATTTAGTCAACCTGAAATTTCATCCAGCATAATGTCTCGTTCCAAAAGAATTACGATCGTTTCGTATATCAAACCTTTCGATCCTCTTTTCAAAGAGTTTGGCTGTTTACGAAGAGAAAAAACAGCGTGCAGTCGCAGCTAATAGCTTCAGTGATATAAACGCGACCGTAGAATCGTGCAGCAGTCAGTTTCAAAGGACTCTCGTCGTCCTGCTAAAAGTGATTCTTCCTTTTCCGTCCTTATATCTCGGTCCTACCGCTTATGCATATATGTATGTATATTATGTGCCATGCATATATGCATGATTCGCGTACCTACACGGAAGCGTACATGGCCACATAACACGTGCGTATATCTCCGATCCCCGTGGACGACAGTGGCTTACAAATTGCCAAACTTCTTAGCGAACCAGGCAGAGGAAAGGATGCCTGATGGAGGGAGCGAGCTGGCTCAAAGGAATCGCGAAGGGAAGCGTCGACGAGACGAGGAAAGCAGGAAAAAGGGAGAAGCACTCGTTGTGCCGATCGAACATCCTGCGTATCCGTCGGAACACGTCCAGCGAATTTCCCTTCTGAAATGCAGAATGTGTCGCGATACGTGGCTACCGAGAGACTGGTGAGGAAGGTTTGTGTACTCGAGGCACTCGTGTTCGGAGTATGTCAACTTGTGTGCAATTTTTTCGAAAAATATGAAATTGAAAAGAAAGGTAAGGTAACGCTATTTATAGGAGTTTTCTAATTATTTCACCAGTTTATCATCGCAACAATGGCGATGCATAGCAGCAACGGCGACAAAGGGCGGTACAATAATGTTACGTTTGTTTTATAAGTCCGCGATTAATTTCACCGAACGCCGCTGAACGACCGTATCGGAGTTATTTTATTAATATCCAATCGTATATCGAAAACGCTACCTCGAAATCGGAGAGCTGCAATGACCATCCATCCAATTTGCGCGTGATCACAGAAATGGACGCAAGGTGACTCTTTATTAAATCAATTGCAACGGTTGCACGGCAGGGGCGAAGGGAGAAAAGGGGTTGATGCGTGCCTGGGGGAGGGCTAATTACGAAAATATTTGATCTCTGGGAAAGATCATATTCCGGTGCGCGCGTATGCCCACGTATTACGTTTCGCGCTGGTTACACGATAAATCATCGTCCTATTTCCATCCGTTTGGAATTCCTTGTTTTTCTGAGTTATACAACATTGTGCGAGCCATACCGGTCAACACTTTTTGAAGAAACTTAACGAAAGTTAACAAATAATGTCATGATATAATTCTGACGATGAATACGAGCAGCGTCGCACGCCAATCGTATATCAACAGCTTCAATATTTCAGGAGCGCTGCCGCTGTTCAAAAATTCTTAACGAGAATTAAGCAAGCAACCCAACTGTACTTTGAGTATAATTTCTCAAAGAATTTATTCCCACGCTCATAACCGACGATCACATTATTGTTTTCGACACGAGTTTTCGTTTTCCTTTCACCTCGCAGGACGAGCGCGACCCTTTGCCGTCTCTTAACACAGCAACCAAAATGTCGAAGCTGTTTCGTCCTGCGTAACCGTGTCACGCCGCAGGGGAGAAGATGAATCGTTCTTTCGTTGTCCTCTTACGTCATTCTCGGCAATTAACCGTCGATGAAAAATAGTTCCTTCTTTTTTATCGTAGACACTCGCAAATGCGTGGATAATTAATGAATATGGAGACCCCGTTGAGAGGGAAAGTTTAAAACTTTCAAATATCGATTTTGGATAGAGAATGAAATGAAATTTACAATCTCTGCGATGAAAGTTTGAGAATTCTGTTGAATCATGCAAGAACAATATATCTTATTAAATTGGAATAATATGCAACAGTTACCCATCCTTTTGATATCGAGAACCATCATCCCAAATGATTGCTTGCAATTTACAGCAGAAGCGATCGATCTACCCCTAAAGTTAATCCGGGTATATTGCAAACTGAGGAATAAAAACAAAAAAAATAAAAAATAAAAAGTAAAAACCAAAAGAACCTCGACGAATCGATAATTAGATTTAGCGAATCTAAAGAGAGGAAAATGATTTAAAACAGAGGGGAAACGGTTGCGTTTCAGCAACCGGTCCCAGTTGCGGAAGTAAAAATTCCCGTTGAAGGACTCCCATGGGGAGAGGCAGAGCGCATCTGCGAACAGGCAGAAATACGTATAATTAAAAAGTGGTAGTTCGATATCGTGGCGCGGGCCGAATAAAACCGCGTAATGGATTTTTTCCATTTACTTAGTCCCCTCGAACTTTCTTCTGGTCGTCATGAATTTTCACACGCATGCCAACCTCTAACGCGAGCGTGTACGTGAAATGGCAACTTTCTATACGATACACGGTCGTCGTATACGCAACGGTACGAAGAGCCGCCGGGAAAACGACTTCGGGTCGTTTCCACACCTCCGACGAAGGGTAGGCGCGCCACGACCCTACGTTATAGACGCTCCTCTCTCTCTCTCCTGTTTCCCGGACTTTTACCCTCGTTCTGCTTTACGACTTCATCCGATGCCCGTGCATTCCACATTCTTAACGGATGTTCGCTGCACACATTGCTGATTTTATGTCCCCAAAATCTCTATACACGATGTAGTATCGTAGCGGAAATTTGTTTGGGCATAGGTGTGGATAATTACTTCGACGAATCGGAAGATAGTTGCGGTTTCGTTTCACGTTTGCGCATTTCTAATTTTTTTTTTTTTTTTAAGAACATTTTATGGGGCGGGGGGCATTCTCTAGTTTGTAATATCACGGGGAAAAGATTTTGAGATATTCAAAGTTCTAATTCGGAATATCTCGAAGATCGATAGACGATAATAGACCTTAACGACAAGTTCGCGCAAAAGATGGAATAACGGCGTACCAATTGACCGAACCTCAAGACGTAATTAAACGGGTTATCCGCAACACTAAACAGTTTAGCTGCAGTTAAAGTGTCTATCTGAGCACAACCTTCGCTTACAACTCTAGCAACACCTACAAAGCTCATTAACGAACAACACCTCCCACATGTTCAACCATTCCAGAATCCCATCCTTTCCTAAACGAGCAATCGGCAACGTCCCAAACAACCTAAATTCCATCGTCGCTCAGCTTTATCCCTGCGATTCGTCCAACCATCTACCACCCCGTAAAGCACTCGAGTCCACATCCAGAAGAAGGATTACGAAAGCGGCGTTAAGTTTGTCCAACTCGTTACCTTAACGGCCACGTAACGCGATAATGTGGCCAGCAGGCTAAGGCAGAAAAAGGCAATGTTTACGAGTATCCTTTATACGTGTCCCACGATACATCCAACCAGCCAGCCAGCCAGCCAGCCAGCCAGTCAACCATGGAGTTAATGGAAATGCCGAGAGTATGGAAGCGCATACTAAGCGGCCTGACCTCCCCCTGTTCGACCGATGACTTTTCGACTTTTCCTCGCGTTTCTCCCGCTTCCTAGGGACGTCGGAGCGACGATGCCCCTTCTCATAACTTCGTTCGCCCGCGAACCCATAAATTTGCCGCGACAACGCATAAATCAGACGTGCGTGCCCGAACGTACACAGGCCAGGTAGACGACTCGAGAAGCGATCAGCATTCCAGCCGCGGAGAGACCTTCGATATATACCGCCGGCGCAAAGTAAACACGATCAGCGTGAAACGGGAACGATGCTTTTCCTTTTCGATCCGAGAAGGTTGGAAGAAGGACGCGATACTCTGTTACGATGTTCGACGCTACTCGATGAATCCTGCGGTCTATTTATCACGAACACGGCAAAATTACACGCATGGGTGCAACGAAACTGCGAAATATAGACACAGTCGCGTTCGTCTCGTGGCAAAGGTTACAGAAGAGAGAAACGATCGTATAAGAATCTTCGCTACTCTTCGAATTAAACGGTCTACCAATTAATGAACGTGAAAATGCATTTTCAATAATAGGAGGTGACCGGGGAGACTCGACGATTCAAAATTCTTGCACGATCGAACGATCCATCCACAGTTGTTGAGAAACTTATCAAATTTTCCACGGCCCCTTCGCCTTTCTCTCACAAACTTTCGACGATGAAGAGGGAACAAAAAACGGAGATAAGAAAAAAAGAAAGAGGGAATCGGCCGGACATGCATCGTTGCGTCTATAGGCCGTCCCAAATCGGCCGCCTCGGATGGGTGGCACTCGGAGAAGAAGCTCGAAATGATCGATGACCGGCCGATATTGGTAGCGACATATGGAGTAGCGTATCCGCCAGCTTGCTCCCATAATGGGTGCCGCCACAACCTTTTTCCACGCGCTGGAGATGTCACGCCTTCGATGTCACTCCAAAGCAAATTTCTACTTAACGACCCACGGATATAGTACGTGTATACGGAGGCGGTATACACGACCGCCCGCGTGTGTTTGCTTCGCACGCAGCGGCCTTATTACGGGGACTTTCGACGCATCGATCAGGGCCCAGTCACGCCGCGGAAGGCCAGAAAGGAAAATCGAGAGGCGGACGTAACGGTGAAATTGATAAACGGACGGACAAGGAAGGATGCGTCATGAGTTCAAGGTTCCTATGTTGTTTCGATGTTGGTGAAACATGGTTACTCTTCTCTTGGATTGGGGCAGAGAGTATCGTCTTCATACGTGGAATATTTTAATCTTTTATGTGACGCGCAGAGTATCTCTTCGTTGCACAAAGATTTAGATTTTTTCATGAATGGAATCGTGTCTTTCTTCGATTCTTTTGTTCGGTATAATTAATCATACACGATTTTTGGGCTTTAAAAATATCCAAGAATTTTAAACTTATTGCCAAAAATATTTGCAACAATTACAAATAGAATTTCACTCAAATCGATCCTTCTGATATCAATTTATCGTGGGAACAGCGAGCGCTACTCTACATAAAACTTTCCAGCTTATCCAAGTGCTCTCACCGCGATGAAAATTTCGCGTCTTGCAAGCGAGTTCGTGGACCACGATGGTAGAGAACGGTCAAAACGGAGCAAGAAGCGGGATCGTTGTCACGCATCGAAGAAAAAATATCGAAGGTAGTCTCGTTCCCTATCTACACCCTCGCAGCTCTTAATCAATTATTTTTAGAATCGTTCACACCCCCCCGCCACAGTCGGGCGATTCCACTTGAAAAATTAATCGGAATCCGTCTCCCTTCGGCTCTTCCTCCTGTTCTTCGGCGCACTCGAGAGGGAAAGAGAAACGCGGGTCGAAAAATCGGGGGACGTAATTTTCCTCGGATGAAGATCGAAGAATCCACGGCGACGATCGGCTTCATTAGACGACCGAGATTAAACATATCGCGCGTAAGCGTCGAAATGAAAAACGCTGGAATTATCTGGCTCCCCTTCGCGTTGAGTTTCGCTACTCCTCGCGCCGCTTCCGGTGACGGATGGATGCGGAGTCCTAGCTGACTGCGCGTCCCTAGGAAAACTCGTTACTCTGCCGGGATATTCATCAAGCTTTGATTATTTACACGTCACACTTGGGGTGAACTTGTCGAGATATCGCGTCTTAAAAGCTTCTGTCGCTAGGCGTTTCTTGCTACGATTGCGACTTTGACTTTAGTCCTATTGTACGTTGGAGATAAGGTTAGGAATAGACGGGAGATCCTTGGGGTAGATTGATGCTGTGACGAATGGTTGGAATATCGTGTTATCGTGGCAATGTTTAAGTTGAGGATTCAAGCTTGGCAAGATTAATACAAGATTTCCATGTTTGGAGACTCGTGACCTCGAACGTTCAATTTGTCCAACGATTCTGCTAAACTAATTTCTCCATCGGAAGAAGAACTTTACGCGTAGGCGAACCTTCCTTATCATCCCCTAATCCGGCTATTCTCCTAAGAACCTCGTGAAGCGGGAAATTGAAATATTTAGGAATATCCTCGATCAAGCCGAACTAAATATTTACGCAAGAGAAAATGAAAGAAGCGAGATAGAGTTCATAGAACTGACTCTTGGGGGATCAAATGAGCGTCCAGTCGAAAAACAAATTCGGGAAGCTTTACGGTGGTCCTCGACTTACCGATTCAAAACTCACCCTTCCGCCTATCAATTCCCAATGGCCTGACGCTTCGCTCGAGAGCGCACTCGGNCTAAGGGTCAAGGAGACCGCGAAGCGCAGGAATGCTTAAGTTGCGACAAAATTTGCGACAGGAAGAAACTAAACCGAGGATACGCGGAGACGCGAGAAAGAAAGAAGACAGCGCGAGCNGAGAGAGAGAGGAACGTAAGAGCCCGTGTCTCGTGGCGGCACATCGAATTCTTCAGTCGTTAGGCGCGCAGACTGTAATTGACGTGGTCGAATAATGGAGTGCTGCCAATGGGCACAAAGGGCGAAGGCTGGACGCGGCGCTGCTGCTTGAAAAGGTCGGGGGTAGTCGAGGGAGAGAGAATCGTAGCAGAAGGAGAGGGTGGCGAATGGTCAGAACAAAATTCCTTGCGATCCAAAGAGAGACGGAACGTTTTTATCCCGTTTCCGACCCCCATCTGATCAGGAATGCCTCTCACGACTCGAGTGATTTATTCCCTCCATTTCTGGGGATTATTTTATATATAGATCCGGGCCAGCCACTCTGGACGCCACACCGCGCCACACCGCGCCACGCTGCGTCGCGTCGCATCAACATCGCGTCTCTTTTCCTATTCCATGGCCGAAGCTCCACCGACGACTTCCAGGATCACCCCCGCGATCTTTGCTCCACGTTTCCGGCGCCGTGCAAGCCTTTTCGAAAGTACCCTTTCGAATTCCTGACTCGGCAGCTTCCTCTGCGTACTCACAAAGGAGGTTATTTCTTGAATTCCTCTGCGACGCGAATTCCCGCTGGCTAGGGTGTCATGGTTATAAATCGTTCCACCCCCTATCGGGCGCCTGGGTTTTTATTCGGAAGACCGAGTTTCGATTCGGTTCACCGTGCTCCGGATCAATTTTCAAATTCTTTTAACAGCTATATCTATAGACGTATCCCGTCTGTTCTTGGAATTTCTGAATACCAGGAAATTGAAAAAGATGTCGCAATATATAAATTCGTTAGCCGACTCGTTGTCGCAATTGGACTGCAGTGACTCGACACACTTTCGGGACGATGGATCACCGAAGATTACTCCAACAACTGTGTAACATTAGCTTCCAAGCTTCCACTATTCCGAGACTTCTTTTTCTCTCATCGAAGCGACGAAGGTTGGAAAAAATCATTCCATCCAATAGACGAATGGAGGAAAGGAGATGTTGGAACGAAGAGCCGGAAGACGGTACCGCCAAAACTTTTTTCCAGCCAGCGAATCTCTTGGATCACGCGCACGGCGAGAATCCGGTGTCGACTTTTCGCGAAATGCTGCGAACGCCACGGCAGCGCCATAAGTTTCGAGATTTGAGAGATATCGGTCGGGCTCCAGTAAATCACCGGTGATCATTCACAAGATTTCACGGGATAAGAAGCGTGGAACACATTCCTTCTGCCAACTTCTTTTGTTTTTCCATTCTCCTCCTTCTCTATCCTTCTTTTTCCGTGTCCACGTGAGCTACTCGACACAGAGAAGCACGTAGACGTGTCCCAAAGAATTCCATTAACGAAGGAAAAATAAACGGAACGCTGAAAAAGGATTCCTTCCTCGATTAATAGCGATGTCTTCCGCCTTACCGATCGGTCCGACATGGCTAATCGATCTTTATTCGGTCAAGGTTCGGTCGAATCGAATGGGATCGAGCCTGGTATCGATATCGGGCGAAGCTACGCCCTTTAAGAGTAATCGGATTAAAATTTTCAACTCGTGTCTCGAATGAGATAATTCGTTAGCCGTGGACGTCTCTGGAGCTCGACTGGATACTTTGAAAATCAAATTCAAGTTCTTGGTCCGCCGAATTGACTGTGAACTTTTCCGGTTTCGTCGATCTTTTGCAACTTGTAAATCGATGCTTTATTCAAATGGGCAGCGTGTTAGTTAAGGAAACGTTTCCAGGTTTCTGAATGGTCGTTTCGAGTAGGAACGCGTAAAAGTTTATCTCGACGTCTATAAAATGAGAAACGAATTCCGACAAAAGTGCGCTGTGAACGTACACGAAAATATTTAATTCATGGACACATTTCGTCTGATTTATACCGGCGATACGGTCGTCGATGTTCGCCTATATGCTTTTATAGTATTGCACCGTGTCCCCTATTCCAAGGGAACGTAACTTTCGTGTATCTTCAATAACGGCGAATGTGCAGAAAGTACTCGACGCTAATTTTGATAAAACTTTGAGGGTTCTTAAAAGGGTGCAATTTTGATTTCGAGTTGAAACGGCGGTATAACCTGTTTCTCGAATACGAACTGGTTTCTTCTTTGTTACAGATATTATCGAAGGATTCGTATCATGATTGTTCGAATATAAAATTCAAATTCAAACCTCTTTCTGTCCAAATTTATTTAAGTTATTTCACGAATAACCTCGGAAATCTACAAAAGAAGCAATCACCACCGAATTTGTTATCGCTCAAGAAACAAGTAAGTACATTCACGATCAACGTGCAATCTTCGTGTCTGATTATCGTTAACCCTGTTTCACAGCCCCCTACAGTTCGCCGACTATAAATCTCTCAACGTAAAAAGAGTTCGCTGGACATCGAGAAAGAAAAGAGAAAAGCGTTATCGCAAGCATGGAAAATGGTAGCGCGTGCGACGCGACCAAGCTTTTTCAAAATTGCCGCGTGTCGATGAAATACTGCGACGCGTAAATCAATCGCCGCGGAACCATAACACGACTGAGCGATCGCGGGACGCGTCGCTTAAATTTCCCTCGAACCAACAGCCGCCAACGAAGGTGCGCAAAGTGCTTGATTGTCGGTTATAGCGAGTCCAGACGCGTCAACTCGCTCGATTGGCCGTTACGTTCGCGATTGCTGTAGCTTTTGCTGGATGGAACGCGTGTGGCGTTTAAGCGAAAATACTGGAATTCGCTTAGAGTGATTTGATTGACGAAGGATGCGGGAGATCTGTCTGATTCCGACGAATGTTTGTGGATTTTTAGAGGGGTGATTTAGAGGTTGGTCTCTGACGATCTTCAATTAAGAGACTTTGAATTGGAATAATGAATATCCACAAAGATTCATTCGATCGTACTGGGAGTTAATTTTTATGTTGAAGAACTTTACATTTGGCGGACGGTACGTGGAATGTTCGACAAAGGAAGTTGTAAACCATTCTTCAAACCTTTCGCTGCGTTTGTTCTATGATTTTGTTCAAGTACTCGTCGAACATTGGCCGTTGGCTGACATTTTGAACTTCAAATATTTGTAACGTTAATCATCTGTCGTCGCTCGGATTTTTATTTACCGACCCAACCGTATTTTATAAAAATACACGCGCCTGTAAAAATCGATGAATATCCGACAAAAAGCAGACCCACTTTGTTGAATAAAAAAAAGTTGAAAAAAGAATCGCGTCAAAAAAGGACAGCTCTACGAAATATAGAAATTTGTAGTTTCATATCCACCGGTATAGATTTAACCAGGCGAAACCACTCGCCATTATTGCGTAAAATCCGCGTGCTTTTCCCGTCCTGACTCACCCATTGCGACCATCCCTTTTCGACTCGTGGATGCAAAGTAACCGGTGTTTATATATTACACCGGCTGAAAATAATAATATTCGAGGTCAAGGGGCGCGGATCGAGTCGCGACGCCGCCATTGCCGCGCCTAAAGCACCAGAATTATCGGTGTATCGCGTGGCGAACGGGGGTGGTTGGTCCTCTTCCGAGCGTTCAGGCGAAAAAGAGAGCGAATCGCAACAAATCACTCGATATCTTGGAAGCCACGCGCCGAGAAAGCCGGCGAGCAGCCCGAGGAGACAGAACCAAGGAAAGAGGAGGAAAAGGAGATCGGAGCAGCCACGGAGACGCAAGAACTTTTCTTATTTACGAGCGAGCTTATTTCCTCAGGCTACTGCATATGGATATCAGAGCGAAGCGATGGCACACCGCATCGTACCGAGCGGCGAGTCGAGGCGGATGCGAAAATCGGCCGTGCACACTGTGTGTGAAACTTTAATGCTACCTTCCAGGCTCTCTTTCCGCCTCGCTGGCCAATTCCCTTCTTTCTCTCCTCCGGAGACTGCTCTTGTCAACCGCGTGTACTCTACACGCCTTGATACACGCTCGAATCGGCTCTTTTTCTCGCGCGGAATACTAGGATGGTCGAAGCTCAACGATCAGAGAGGGCAACTCTTGGAAGAGTACCTTAATGGAATAAATCTCGCGCTTAATTTAATCTAATATTTGGTGTTTTCAAAAATTCTATTCAAGAGAATTTAATCAGACGAGTGCGCGATATTCGTTCGTCTGCATGATAATTTATTGATAATTTATTTACTCGAACTTTCGCTAAATATTTAGATAGAGATCGGTGTGCATTTTGCAACATTCTGTGCGCACTAATTTATTCAGACTTATTTGCCTGATCAATGGTCAAGAAAGATGCAATTCGATCGAACGGTCCCCGCGATATTAAAAAAGTTAAAAGAAATAAAATAATCGACAATTGCTTAATCGAGTTAATACTTTACGTCGTTTCAATCACGCGTTAGAAGAAAAAAAAAGAACAAAATTGCGACTCTGCTCCACAGAGTTTGTCGCGCACGATTTGCGGAATTTACAAAGAATTTGTACGCGTTAGCCTCTGCTTAAGACACCGTTAAGCCAGCTCGTAGTACACTTATTTTTACGACTAGAAGACTTCTCGCGTAGCCATGAAAAGTTCGCGCTCTGCTCGTCCCAAAGTCGACCAATAAAGTCGGGCTTCGTGCTTTAAGGCTGTTTCCACGTGCACGCTCGCAGCCCCTGGCAAACGCGTCGACAAGAATTGTGTTTAAGAAAATTACCCAGCCCAGGAAGAAACATGGAACGGCGGGCTTCCCCTCGACGATGAGATCCTTTGCAACCGTGCAACAGAAAAATCCAACAACTCCAACCTGAGAAACCACTGTTGCTGAAATTGAATCGATGCTGTTCCTTCGAAAGGCGTTCGACCATTTCTCGTCTTCCACGACTGATCGAACATGGGAAAGAAAGAACCGACAAATGTCCATAGGTTGATCAAGATTCCTGAAGCTTAAACGGACTGATCGACTTCCTGTAATCCGATTTCCGAATTATCCGAACCGTGTATCGATCCTTCTTCGAACGTACCGGTCGTTTCATGCGAATTTGCCCGCTAAGAAACTAGTTAAGCGTAACAAGTTTGGAAACGTTGAAACGTCGACGAGATGAAACGATACGTTTGTTGGTTTTTATTTTAGTTTCGAGAAACAACAAGTGCCACCGGAGAGCCGAGACATTATATCCGGCTGGATAATTAAAGCGGGCTCGTTTATCTTGTGACTGGATGCAACGGTGGAATATACGGCGATAAGAAAGATAAAGGTTTCCGTGCGCAATTTTTCGACGATGAATACCTACTATCCTTTGCGACGGTATTTTCAGCTTTGTTCGAGACCTCCCTGTGGATCTTATTTAATCCTTTCTATTCTTTCGATAATCCTTCGGAACATATTTTTTGCCCCGTACACTTTTCCTTGACAAAAATATTATTATCGACGAAGAAAATAACAATAAATTTGTACATAGGTTAACCGGAGGAGAATGGTACGAAGTAAAAGCGTTGGAACAATTTTTCACAGAACAGTGGACTATTCGAGCCTTTTGTTTCTTCATCGTTATCATTTTCTCCAAGAAAACATTAGGACTATCGGTGATAAAAATAAGAAAGCGACTGGATTTCGTTCGCGTCCGAAGAAAAAGTGAATCTGTCGTTCGAGATGGAATCACGTCTTCGAAAACGTACCAGCTACTCTGTCACGGTAGCACGTCACCGACTGTTTCTTGGTCCGAGCGTGGGGATCGACGACGAAGCCCTGATCTCCCGACAAGGTTCGGAAATTCGTTTCGTTCGGTTAGCGATGGACAAGATTTGTTTGAATTCTACCACGAAATCCTCGCCCGTTCTCCGGAACGAAAGGGACAGGCTGTGGTCCTTTCGCAGAAATTGGATGCAGGATTTACTTGTGAAATCAGAACACATTGCCGCACAGCGATGTGGCAAACCAAAAAAAGAACCAAATATATAGGGGATACGGTGGAGGATACGGAAAGTAGCGATCTGTATAATAAGCGAGCCCTTTCTCGATTATTCTGGGTACCAGAAAATCTGCTTAGCTCGTCAAAAGCGAAAAAAAGTAAGGATAAAAGAAGAATTCTTTAAGTCCTCCGAATATTGGTATTTAGATCGAACCAAATCACCATATTTTACGTCTTATATTACGTCTTATTTGTACTTGAAAAACATTGGTTAAGTTGTAAATTTTAATTACCTTCTCCTTCTGCGGATCATCCTCGATCTGAAACAAGAAAGAATACAATTGCTACTTATATTCTGTACAAAAACCAAATTAATAGATATATTCTTAACAAACAGAACAGCGAATTATCGTACAACGTGGTTTAAAATTAGTTCTAAAAAAAAATAAATAAATAAATAAATAAATAAAAAAAAAAAAGAAATACAAACGAATGCCCAAAATTCGTTTCGATATTTGATTTCGAATTCCCAAATACACGCGCTGAGCATTATCGAAATTTGCGGGCTACATTCTGCGGTCGCGATTTATATTTAACCATTATCTTAAGCACGATCTGCGTTTGTAAACATCCTCTAAATGGACCATCGAGACCTGTTTTCGATAGATAAAAAGCGGTCATTGGTCGCGCGATTAAGGGGTGTCAAGATAAAAGTTCATCCCAATCCAATTACCTCCACCACTGGACGGGGAGGTAATTAATTGCGCGGACGATGGTTCGCGAATATCGACCTAGTAATTGTTAAACCAAGACACGGATTACCGATATCTCCGAACCAATCTTCACGCTCGTAATATTTTCAACCAGGTTATTGTGTCGGTTCCATCGCGAGACAGAGGAACCAGAGATATGGAATTTCAGTTAACGTATCGCGCCAATTGAGCTATCTATACGATTGGCTTAATACGTAAAATCGTTAAAAAGAAAAAAAAGCGTGGAAATTCTTGAATGCCATGGAAAAAGATAAATGGAAATATGCAAATCAAGTATTAAGAGTGAAATACTGTGTTACAAGTGACGTGTTAATACTTTTATGGAATAATTTCCAAATAGCGTTATACGCTAAATTTTTTCAATTATTGGAAACGTGAAACTTTTCGTTTTATAAAATTTTATTCCACTCAAATCATCCTTCGCGCGGTAGACATCCATATTTCGACTACGATTACAAGCGTGATCGTCAATTTCCTCGGCTCGTGAGTTACGCGCAATATCGTCGAGTGTCCAGCGGAAAACGCAAAGGGAGGAATAAAAAGAAATGGGAATGAGAAGGAAAACGACAATAAATAACTGTGGAGATGCGTGTGACTTTACGTTCGAAGTATCGCAACAAATCATAGGGTTTGCGGAAATGAAACTTGCATGCAACAAATCTAAATTGCAAAAAGTTGAATAAAAAATTGAAACGTGCAATCCAATGATTCAGATACATGTTCGATCTTAATTCAGCGTCGCGTACGAATTAATTATAATTGCACAAATCATGGAAACCGTGCTAAAAAAATATTCGTCTCATTGGTTCAACACGGATAAATCATCGCGAGCTCGTTAAAAGAGTCAGTGCAAAAAAGAAAATTCTTTATTATCTCCAACGCGGAGTGTTGTTCGTTCTCACGATCGAAGGAAAGGGAAGATGATATAAATGCGGTGGCCAGTGTTTATGGCAGCTCGTTACCACCGATGGTTTTTAATTTCAACGCGCAGTCTTTTTCACTTCCTTCTTCGTCCAGGCACCCTTAAATATGTTTACACGCACTACTTAACCCATTGTTGCGTTCAAAGGGCTGCGAAAGGGGCAATATGAATATTAATAAAATTCTTGCTCCTTCCTAAAAGCAAATTTTAGAATAACAATGGCATTCTCCGTCTCTCTCTTTTCTTCGGTGCCTTTGTTTCGCGGCGTTAAACGTACGAATACCCGATATTAACTTCGCTTGGAACATAATTTCGTCAATTTTGGCGCCAACTAGATCGCACGAGGATATTATAGTTGTTTCAACGGCGACATTAACGAACATCCGTCGTTCGCGGCTAAGAGAGGAATATGACGAGCTTGAGGAAGAACGGGAAGAAAAAGACTGAGAGGAACGTAGGATATCGGTGATTACCTCATCTTCCGAGTGAATATCGTTAAACGCGTGACCAGATTAAACGGCTAATAAAGACGCGGCTTTCCGGTGACGACACTAATCGCGCGACGCGTAACCGATACGAAAACAAATGCTTTTTAATCCGACGCACGCCGCGCGTGCTCTATTTCGCTTAAGTACGTTTACATGGCTTGGCTAACCCCATTACCATTCACTGACGTGTCCAGAGGGATGCGAAGAGAATAAAGAGAATAAAAAGAAGAGAGGGAGGCTTTCGAGGTGGCGAGGAAAAAGGCGGCTATGGGGCAAGAGCGAAAGCTAGCAGAGAAACAGAGAAAGATAAAGGTAACGAGGGAGCAGGGAGAGGTCGGCATGGTGTAAAAGCCGCTTCCTCGACGTGTAAGGTACGAGTGTAAGGCTCTTAAATGGTTATTGGATTGAGATCCTGGTCGAACGAGCGGGAACTTACTTGGCGATATCCTGTCGTGGTAGCGCGGTTCATGGTCGAGGGAACGTTGGGAGAACGGAGAAAGTTAGATAGGGGTGGAAAGAAAGACGAAAGAAGGAAGAGAGGATGGCGTGGAAAGGCGAGAAAAGGGGAGAAAAGGGGTGTAAAGGGGAGCAAAGGGGAGAGGCGGAGGGAGAGAACAGGAGGTGAGACGTACAAAAGAACAGGTTGCGTCGTAGGCCACACACGTATCGTGTAAATAGAGATAGCGAAAGAAAAGCGTGGTGGAAACGCGAGAAGAAAAGGGAGAGAGAAAGAATGGAGGACACACGAGCAGGTCGTGTTGATGTAGATATTCGTATGCTCAAGGTGCGCCGACCACCGCAGTAGTCTCGCTGCCGTCTCCCGTCAGCCGGCCAAGTTTTCTTAACACTTTATTGCAACCCATTGTAGTCTCGCCTTGGCGGAACGGTACAAGTGCCATATGAAACATTTAGTCGTAAGGGAAACACTTAATTTAACCGAGGCCACACTGCCTGGTACTTTCAATATTCTTTCGCCGCTCTGGCGCAGCTCTCTCGTTAGATACGCCGGACACGTGACCGCCGTAACTATTCCTCCCGACTTGCGCTTCGTTAATGGGACCGCTGTTAATTATACGTCATTAGGTTTCATCGCTGAACGTTTTCTCGGACCAATCTACAATGTTTTCTTTTACGAACTTAAGGTAATACTCGGAAAAAGCACCCCTATCGTATCAGCAACATCTTATCGATACGATTTTTCAAAGTACTTGGACAATAATACGCTATGCCAGCAACGCCCCCTAATTTCTATACCGGCAGATTAGCCGCAATATCGGTGATAAAAGGGAAGCGAAGAAAAGCAACAACACCGCTGTACGAGTTCACGGGTCAATGAAAGCTTCGCGAGATGCGTAATGAAAACAAATTGCCAGCTGTCTGGCGAGACGCAAACAATGAAGCGAATTAAATTTCCTTCGCTGCACGCGCATTTCTCCCCACTCTCACCGAATCGTAAACTAGTTCGACCAATTTAAGATGACGTGAATATTAAAAATTCTAAGATAACTCCACGTATCCCTGGTAAACGGAAGGGAGTCGCGTTGCTTCCACGTTGCAACCGGAAGTCGGAATGTACAAACCACAGCGCAAAAAGTTTTATGCCGATCGTTAGCTTCGTTCCTCCTCTACTTCCTTCCCGGTAACTTCCGCTCGTGTGTATGCAATAGCAGCAACGCAAACAGCAACAAGCTCCAGCAGCAAACTGTTACCGATATTACCCTGCCACTTAGTTACCAATTTACATGGCCAGTCGGGAAACAGTGGAGGGGTCGCTACGAGGTGGTTTCCGCGATTCACGCACGTTTACATGTAAATCCAGATGTAAACCGAGGTCATACCCAGTTATTGCACCGGAACTCGGGGGCCGAGCCACAATGTCCCCATTAAAAGAACGTTTTCAAGAGATCCGCCGTTTTTATGGCAAGCATACGTCAGATAACGAATGCAAAACGAACGTAACGCAGGGGGTTGGTTGGTACTTTTCCGATTGTTGAATTGAATTCTAATTATTCGTGTTAAACTCTGACACAGCTTAACGAAACACGATCAAAAGTACTGGTAGAGAACGTACTCATCGATGTTCCAAATCCTCGATGAAACGAACGAATTCGCGTGGTTTAAGTTCCCACGTTAAATATGTCCCTGTTTTAGTTGCCAACGATTGATCGATGTAGAAGCGTAAACATGGCTAACGAGGTTAGATCTCGGTTCTACCGATTCGTTGCCGAGGTCGAGTCAAGGTTTCACGTAGGAACGTCGGAACGAAGTTTCTGGGGACCGAAGAAATCCGTGCATCGGCTCGTCGAACTTCATCCTCGACTTCTTTTCACGGGACCAGCGATTCAAACTTTTTCAAAGAATTTCCGCAGCGTTTTAATTAGTGAACGTTTCGCACGTACACCGTGAAGTCTATTGGCATCACGCCAATTAAAGTCATACATTGTATTACCCTCCATCTTACCAAACGTAACCGTTTGCGCGACCGCCATTGAAGTAACTACAAAATGAACGGCGAAGAAAAGCGTCAACTTTGGGAAAAAAAGACAAAAACAAAAAAACTATGAAACGGAAGCCTCCCAAAACTGTCTCGCCGAGTTTTTTAATCCTCGTTCCACGAAAAGATTTCGCTACTTTGGTCTCGAGCGAGTACAGAGAAATCGACGAGACTCGTAAAGAGCGCGAACGCGGTGCCTGCCACGTTTCATACGCGAAGATTCCCTTTTTTCCAACTTGCTATTGAAAAACGAGTTCGCTTCATCGGATTCAACTGGCAGCAGCTGTAGCTTCTTCTCTTTAGGACACAGCCAGGAAACGAAGCAAGAAAACAGGGAGAACAAGAAAGATGGTCTCGATTAGAAATCGCGAACGGATAGGTAGGCATGCGCGGAAAGTTTCGCCGCGAGGACTCGCGAGCTCGCCAATTAATTCGAGTGGCGTGGCGCAATTAATTTGTTTCGGGCTGCGGATGCCGCTCGTAAAACGTGCAGATAAAATTAATGAAACAGGGATAGGAGGAGGTCTGACTCGGCGCTGCGGTCGTCGAAGGGAAGCCAAAGCGCGGAGAAACGAGCGGAAAACCGAAGGGAGTCGGAGGAATAGAGACCGAGAGAATTGTAACGACGAAAAAGGGGTTGAAGAGGGAGGCGGTGCAGCGACAGGGGGCAGGAAGAAACCCGACGACCGTGGATTATATCACCGTGGAAATAATATTCCGCGGCTGCTTCGATGAGATAAACCGTTTTGAAGGACGCAAGGGGTAAGGAAAGGGGTGAAAGGTGGAGGATGGAATGTTTTCCAAGAACGACGATTTAAACGGGACCCCTGGTTCCTGTCTTGCTTTGTGCTCGTTTCGAGACACTCTGCCAACGATAACGTTTTGAAGAATGAACGCGGAAAATATAGGAACATGGTACACGGATATTTGTCACTTTACTGGCAGACAATTTTGAGGCACGCCCCTGCCACTCTTATGAATTCTTAAACGACCATTTCCACGAGAAACAGATATATTTACGTTTCAGAGATTTCCATGAAACTTCATTTTTTTCCAGAGTCGTACATTTCATACGTATCGTTTCCTCCAAGGTCGACGCTGGCTACTTTTGATCGAGGATAAATAAGAAATACTGTGTAGCCATTTTTGATCGGTTTATGACTTGGCCTGCGTCTCTTGTCGAGTGACAAAGACCAGACCCAAGTGCCTGTCGGTTAGGGCCACGGTATCTTTTGACCTTCCGAGTAGTACGCTTTGCATTTAGCTTTGAAAGAGAATAAACCGTTTTATATATGTAACGTTCAGATATCAGTTGATCACCTTTGGACCACCTCTTACAACTGCCTTCGAAAAATCAAAGTATCAAGGGGAGCGGTTAATTGCGACGCACACTCGATAGGGACAATTAATTCCTCCTACGTCGCACACTGTAAACCGATGAAAGCGTGTCTTGGGCCGTCAAAGCCAGCGGGGCTGAAGGAACGGAAGCCGAGGGAAAACGTCGGCCCGCCCTCGAGCGCGACGAGTGTACACTCGATTCCAATTGTTTTGTCGTTATACGCGAAATGATAAAATCGCTACGATTGCGGTACCGGGCTCGTCTCGGTGAAAGTAAAGGGTGCACGAGTGTCCTTCTAGCTGGTTGCGAGTTTAAAAGAGGAACCAACCGCGTGCTCGAGGAAAGTCGATGAAATCTCTTTTGTTTTTCGATGGCAGCCAGCACAAGGGCGAACAAAATAGACTAAGAACAAAAAGAAGGAGAAGGAGGAGGAGGTGAAGAAGAACAAGAACAAGAACAAGAAAAAGAAGAAGAAGAAGAAGAAGAAGAAGAAGAAGAAGAAGAAGAAAGGGACAGGGTTAGACCAAAGTGGTTGGAAGGTGAATGGGGGTGCCGTTTATTCCGATATCGTGCCGCGAGAGACCGCCTGTAAACGATCCAATTAAATTTCGCGCTATTGTAATTCGAATGGGCCAAGTTATATTGCATAAATAAATTTATAACGTTATATCTCCGCCTTTCCGCAAATCTCATTTCCTTTGTCCCCGATACAATTCGCCCTCTGTCTTTCTTTCACCCTTTCTCCCCCTCTTTCTTGCGGTCGTTGGTGCAATTTATTTATCTCTCCTTGCGTTCTTCTCTCGTAGGCCTGGGGTGGAAAAGCCTCTTCGAATTTCTTCGGTCCTTCAAACGAAGGGTTGCCGCCGTGAAAGAGGACCGTTTCGCGGGAGCATTGTTAGAAATATATGTTGCGCGGATGACAACGCGGAAAAATATCAAAAGCCAAGTGATTTATGAATAAAGGATTTATGCGAGCTGTCAGAGCTCGGTAATGGAAGGACGGGAGACGAGTGTCGCTTAAAAAGCCGTAGAAGGGGAGCGAGAATTAGTACCGACGAATCTTCGAGCGCGCTTCGATAAGAGATACTCCATTGGAACGAGGAAATGCATACTTTTAATTAACACGAAGAACACACCGATAGCTTGTAATTAAGGAAACGTAAGGGATACAAAACTATGATTGATCCAACTTTTACGGGATAACCATGGAAACGGTACACGCGATACCATACTAATTACAATATAATGTTAAGACACGTTACATGTACAAAATAGAAGAAGAAAAACGCAGAAATTATCGATCGATTCGCAAATCGACGCACGTAGCACGTAAAAATTAATTATGTAATAGACAGCGTCGCTGAAAGGATAGAAAGGAAATAGACCAGGTCGCCTTATTAGAATTCATCGCGACTTTTTACGTTGCCCCCGTAAATCGCAATTCACCGGGGAAGACACTATTATTCGAGGCTTCGAATATTTCCAACCCCCCGACCGACTCACCGAACACGCCTCAACCCAAGCAGTTCAATAAAATGTTTTACAACTATGACGTGCCGTGCAGCCCCAGAGGGTAGGGAGGAGCGGAAAATTAAATTCAAGAAAACCAGTGAATAGATATACACCCTTGATTCTGGGTCGTCCTTCGATTTTCCTTTGCTTCACTTTTCTCTGAAATATTTTGCCCGGCGTCGAGCAGCGTTCGCTGTAACCGCGTTAGAATGCACGAGCGACCATTAATGAGCTGCGCGATACCATTATTTCCGTTCGCATTTACGTGTTACGAATTTACATAGCGCTTACTAATGGCGCACACACTCGATGTGCAAACGTATCAGCAAGGCCGGTCCTTCGTAAAATTCGCGCCAGCGTATACGATATTGCCAAAGGACCCAGTAAAACGCAACGCGCCCAGCGTTACGGGAGGGGCACGATTTAATAGACAAATTAGTAAACAACGTACGGTCGGGTGTTTAGCGTATAATTCCTCCAATTTATTGTATCAAGGATTTTAATCGTGTACGTCGATTAATGCTTATTCGTCCCAGCGTACGCAGAGGTTCCACGCTTTTCGCCGATGGGGAAAATAAAACGCGGGAAAATTGAACGGCGCGGCTACCCTGTCATTATACATATTCATTTGGTGCGTGGAAACGATGACACGAATGTTCGTGAAACACGAATAGAGAACGGGTGCACGATGGTACTTTTTTTGGTTAGGGAAAATAAAAAAATATTTTGAAACGGAGATGCTTGGAAAACGACATTTCCTGTGTTACCCTCGAGCAAAGTTCCAATCATTGGTCCACTGTTTTCCAACGTATCGACAACTCATTTCAATTTAATTTTCCTTTGATTCTTTAAAACATTTGCTTTAACGGGCCACTCTTTTTATGTTACTACTGCCCAGATAAATGTAATTGGAAATATCGAAAGGGGGTGGTTACAGGGAGACACAGAGGCTGGTAGGTGAAAGTAAATAGCTGAGACTTGTTTTTTTAGTTAGCTTGTTGGCGATAACGAATTTTGAACGAAAAAGAGAGGAAATTGGTGTTACCCGCGGGCAAAATTATCCAAAATAATGCGCGTCAACGTGTGCTTATGCACGGGTACTCATCCGAGTGATAAACAAGCGAGTCGAAATTAAAGCCGCCAATGAATATTATTGAAATCGATGGTACCACTTTTTTCTACTCATAGTACTTACATTGCGAATAAATCTCGATCGAAGCATAAAACTGTCCGCGAACTTCGATGAAATTACACGTTGCCAGTTCATATTCGAGTTTCAAAATAATTCCGGTAAAGAGGGATTAAACCTACGTTTAAAGAACGCTTAAAAAATATTTTTCAAAACACTTAAAAAATGCTTCACAGTTTCTTAAGACTTTTAAAAAACGTTAAAACTGTAAAAAGTGCGGTGGATCATTAAAACTTTACAGTGAAAAACTAGTTGAGCACGTTTCAACAAGAAATCTTATATTTTTAATTCCTCTTTTTTTTTTTTTTTTTTTTTTTTTCTTTTAACAAACTCGTCATAATTTACAAATACGAATAATTACTTTTAGCTGAATTATGCCTTCAATGTTGAACCTTTTGCGATAATTCTTTTCCCCACATTCTTCGATGATGAATTTATAAGAATAAAAAGAAGAAAAAGAGAAGAAAAAAAATAATGACCGAGCCAACAAGAACAGGTTGTTCAGAAACACTTTTCACCGAGACTGAAAGTTTCCGTGTAGGCTAGGCGGGATCATTTTAAGGACCGCCTGACCCGTTAGAAACGCCTAGAGAAAATTGAATCGGCTCCCCGGACAGTTATTTATGCAAAATACCCGCTCTTTAGGCGATATACCGCAGGCTAGCGGACCCGTATCCCGCAGGATGCTCGTTACCGGCTGCGGAAGAGAAAAATATGTGTGTGTATACACGGCTAAATGGCCGGTGGCTGTTATTTTTTCGTCGAAGAACCGAGTAAAACTCGGCCCAACGTTCGTCATGCAAATTTCATTTGAACACCTTAAGTGCCTTCGCCCTAGCGCCCCGGGGAGAAACGCGGCAACGATCCCGGTGACACGGCCGACCACTTCGAAACTCGAACAGATTAGAACCACGGGACAAACTAACCGCCACCGTTTTCCCGCCAGAATTACGTTAAATAATTTAATCCTTTTCTCCCTTTCTTCGTTACCGCCAGTTTGCGCAATGTGCTCCGGCCTCTGATACACGCGATACTTTCGATTTAGGTAGAAATTTGAGGGTGCAACAACGGTGAAAAAAAGTTTTCGCGCACAATGGGTTAATTTTCAAAATACGAGACGTCTGGATTGCGTTACCGTAGTTCGAGGGAGATCAATCTGGGGCAATACAGTGCAAAAATATAAACAACAAGTTATTAGGTTTGGAAATTAAAGTTTAAAGAGCCGATGCCTAACATGAAAACGATGAAATCCATGGTAACGCGCTGAATAATTTTGTAGGTATATTGATGTAGAAGTTTTGCAGGGTAATTTAATTTTCTGGCATTAGCGCGTGGAATTATAGTAGCTCTTGACCAGTTTTCACCTAAAAAGTATTAAATTTTATATTTTATATAAATATTAATTAACCTCCGCCGACAGACAACCAGAGTGTATTTGATTAACGATAACAGCATCTGTAACCTATATAGTGTTCAGTCGAATTAAATCATCACATCGTTATAAAACCTTTATGTTAATTATTACATCACCGATTGCAACCGTTCTAATCGAAGACGCGCATCTATGCAACGAGCTGCCCTTGACCTATTCTTAAGCCAAAGATTACGTAACCAAACACATTCCCTTTTAATTCATACATGTACAGGACCACCCACACAAACATCCACATAGCCTTGATATGGAAAAATAAATTTATTCGTGTCATAAAGGCAGATTACATCTACACGTAGTCAGGCAACGTGCACTAGGCAGGGTAAAAACGGGGTAGCGTGCCCCATTTGCATATCAGTTGTTTCTAAGCATACGGACACTATCCACATGGGATTTCACCGCGGGGAAATTGTGAAAGTCGCTAAAAATATTTTCATGTCCCACCATATTTGTACACTCTTGATTTCTTTTTTCGTTGGCGCGTTTTCATCAACTTTCTAACATTCTTTTCAAGGTTTACACCCGAGATATATTTTTCCCACGATCTTTTAGAAACGATCCTTGGTTTGGATTCTAATTTTTACCCGAACGTTCTCGCGTTTAAAAAAAAAGTCGCTTCACAGAGCGAAGGTAAAAAGTAAAACGATTTTTCGAGCTGCAGATGCGCAACGCGAAGGGGATGCACGTACGTAAGAATCATCGCGCGGAGGACACTTTTTGCAAAAGGGAGCTCTTCGAAGCATTTTCAACGTAACCGTCTACGTACGCGTTCACTTGCTGGCGCTCGTACTCGTGCTCGTGCTCGCGCGCACCCATGTGTGGGTCGACGATTCAAACCGAGCCTATCCCACTAACGTGGGTTGGTAGGTGGATCCTGGTGGATCAATAGCCTCTGTCTGGCCTCACCCTCTGCCGCCAGCCTCAGTGCCCTCATTCGCCGACAACTCAACTCCAAACTCACCCCTCCTTCCTCCCACCCTTTACTCTCTGTTTCTTTCTCCCTTTCTCCAACCCTCTCCTCTGGCTTTTCTCTTCTCCACTGGCTGGCTGGCTGGCTGGCTGACGCGTTCCCTCTCTCCCTTTTCGACTCTCTCTCACCCTCACCCTATCTTCGTTCCACCCTGTCCGATTCTCCGTACCCGTTTCACTCAGAAACACTCGAAGCAGCCACCCCCGTACGCAATCCCTCTGGTGGGCGAGCGCACACACGCGCAGCGGGTCGCGCGTTAAACACAAGCAGACGTATGTTCGAGTGTGATCGAGCTGATCCCGCGTGTGCGCGTGAGCGAGTAAGCCGGGGCGGGGAAGCGCGCGGCAAGGCGGGCTGACCCATTTTTTAGCGTTTCACCTGTTTTATCTTCCCACCCCTTTTTACGCCAGAGCCCTACTTTGTTAATGCCTCGAGCGGCCCGCTAGACGACGCCAGACGGCTTCCTCCGATCCGAGAGTAATGGCCGTCGCGAGTTTTTTCAGACGCGTACGCGTCGCTATACGGGAGACCGTACGACGACACGTGCGTGTCGCGGCCACCGCCTCTAAACCGCTCCAACTCGCTCGCTACTAGATGAAAGTAGATACGCTGCGTGCGCGTCCCGGAGAGTTTCATTAATATTCCGTATTACCGAGTCACTTCCGGATGCGACGTTCGAAACGCTGGGGAGAGCTCGGAACAAGGGAGATGGCCACATCGAGCGGCCTCCTCCGCTTCCATTTTTTTTCCATTCCCTCGATCTTTTCTTTTTTTTTTCTCGCTCAAGATCCTGAACGATACCGATTCCTCGGAATTGTACGAACAGCGCTATCGATCAGGTTTCGTCTCACTTTCCGAGCGCGGAGAACCCATTATTATCCGTAGAAATGAATTCGGGTAAACGCGCACGCGTGGAAAAGAGGTCGTTGGAGGAATAACGATAGTAGTAAGCAATACGATAAACGATACCAGAGGTAAGCGCGTTACGCGTCGATGAAAGTTCAGCGTCGAGGATGCCTCGTGCCGTGGAAATTTGCGATTAAACGTACCCACCCCTTCGTTAGGATCCTTTACATGCAAATTCAAGGGGATAATAAAGCGAGCGGTGAAAAAGACGTACGGATAACAGTAAAAGAAGTAGTAAGTAGCAAGTAGCGCTCGACCGCATAACTGCACGAAAGTCTAGGAAACCGCGATCGTAATTATTTCTTTCATGCTTCGAGCTCGTCGGAATAAAGTGAACTATTTAGATTTAAAGCTACTTCGCTTTAATTTTTATTCCTTAATTTCACTCCGGAGAAATCCTCGTGTCTACTCTGTTTCAACAGCGAAACTACGTAGGCAATTAAAATGATTTTCTGTACCTATTATGAGAAATAAAAAAAAAAAAAAAAGAAAAAGTTTGTTACTTGAAGTTTTTACTTCGATCGTAGATAACTCTAACGGTAAGTTACGTAAACTCGTCCAAAAAAAAAAAACAGAGTCCAGAAATCGAATACCAGCTCGGAATACTATGACCAGGACATCGCGCTTGCATCCGTTTTGCATGCGAAAGTCCGGGACTGGTCGCCAACAATAAAGCGTGAGGTATAATTAACCGCAAAACACGCGGAGCTTCGGGGCGAGCCGGTCTAACTGCTTGATTATAACCTTATCCGAGGGTGGCGCGTCATGCTGCGATCACGTACCGCTACGTGAGCAATTTTTGCAGCTAAATACGTGGCCGACGAGCAGACTGCGCGTCTCTTAACTCACTCGATCAGTGTGCACGCCGTTCCACCATGGGACTAGAGAGATACCGAGCCGTAAACTTTTTACGGCGTACACCCCCCACACTCCCACTGAAGCTATTGCTCGAAATTGAGCCAAAGCCCCACCGGTGGTTCAGGTATAACACCGGTGGAGGAAGGGAAAGACGCGAACGAATGTTTATTTAGATCCTTTGCACCGATGAATTAGTCGTTCCGTCGACGACGAGCGCAGAGGAAAAACGGACTGGATAACGAAATCGTGAAAAAGACACCCTTTGTGTTGTTTTATACTGTGGCAAAGTTCCGTAGCTCTTGCGGTGAAATAGTCTTTTCAATGTTTGTTATGCATAGGAGAATACCCAAAAGGTTGAAAATTCTTTTTTCTTTCGTTTTTTTTTTTTGTAAATACATTTGTTTAATTAAAGAGAAAAGACGTCTAGTTAAGCGAGTCTACGTTGTAGAATTTTATAAAAGTCAAGAGTTTACGGGCAAAGGCCAGTTTCACGATTTCAATCGAGTTACTTTATCGATGAAAAACTTTTGTAAAAATATTCCTTTTCTAATTGTTAAGAACAATTCAAGTATGATACCACGAATATTGTTCGGAAGCGGTTCACAGATTGAGATATGACTCTCATTTGAAACAAACTATGGGAAAAACAACGGAAAAATAACGGAAGCAAAAGAAACTGACAGGAGGAACGATTTCTACCTTGGAAGCTTTAGCGACGTAGTCGTGGTACCCTTTTGCACAGATTGCAACGAGCGTCAACGACGATCGGATCGTAAAACTCAGTGTCGCGGTAATAACTATGGTAATAACTGGGCGCAATAACACGTAGCAATTCTGGGGTGAACGCATGAGGCGCTGAACAAAGTGGAAGAAAGAAACGCAGGCAGAAAGAGCGCACGGTTGCCAGAAACGTCTCTTCCACGTCCTCGTTTTCGCCTTTTGCTCGCTTATGTTTTCGCCTCGCTGCGTTCGCGACAACTCACCCCATCGATGTCGCGAAGAGAATCGCGCGAATAAAAAACGACCATCTTGATCGAGATACTCCCGTGACCTGCATTGTAATTAATAGCACCTGCGTCACCGCTTGTAAAATGTTTCTGATTTCTGGTGATCGTTACGATAGAACACACATTGATATCTTCGAAGAATTTTTATGAATTTCGCGGTGACCTTAAAATTTGTTGCAATTAAATTCGAATTTTTAGTTTCCTCTTTTTTCAACGTTTAAAGATTGTTTTAATTCAAAAATCGAAACGTGGATCCGTGTTCTTCGGTCGAAGGAAGATCGCGAATAATTAGATAGGCAGTCGGATTCTTTCTTTTTCAATTCCACCGTCGGAAATTCGGAACACGCCACGATACTCCGAGGATTCTTCGTCTCACGTGTGACAACGCAATTCGCTTCCGCGAATAAGACCGTGTTAAACCCGCGGCCCGTCCAAATCCTGGTGCACCGATACGACGAGATATAAGATGTTTCGTACGCGTTTCAAACGCAAGGGACAAAGATACGAAGGTACGAGGAGGAACAAGACACCTCGTTAATCTCAATTCTCCAGCGAAGATATAAATCAAGAAGAGCGGACCAGCCGCGATTCGTTACGTGCTCTTCGTTCTCGTTTTTCTTTTTTTTCTCTCTCCATCTCCCACTGTTCTCCCTTTGCCGTCACCGCTGCGGTGTTTTCAGAACTCTACAGACTATCGAGGTTACGAAGAGAGACGACAAAAAACGGAGGAGAAATAATGAATGGTTCCGAACGCGGGTAATATTCGGTTTCACCTGGCCGCGTCGGAAATGGGCAGTGCGTGTAACCGACTGCCCGGTTTAACCACTATCGAATTCATTGTTGCAAATTTTAATTTAGTGCTTCTAAAGTCTTCATGGGTTGCTCGACTTTGCTCCTCGTACACGTTCTCATTGTCGTCGTCGTTGTTATCCCTGTTCCACCTTCGACGTGACAAGCGCGTATTATGCAAATTACAAGGTTCGCGGTTCATCCGTGCGCGAACTTTATATGGAAACGCAGGCAGGCTGGTGCGATTTCGTTCGGCCACGAGTCGCGTTGGTCGAACGCGTATTCTGCTTCGAGGGCATGATTTACATTTCAGAGAAGCTTGACTCTATCAAACGATACCGAACTTTAATATATTGGCTGATAATCCCGATGAGACTCGCGGCTCATCTTCGACTTCTATATAATCGATTCGCGAACGTGTTCCTCGTGAAACGCCGATTGACGCGATAAATGAAATTGTATCGATGATGTCGATAACTGTCGAGTACAACTTCGTGTCAGTGTCTTCAATTTGGAGAGCTTCCAGAAGATGACGTATCGCAATATATTCTCGAGACTGGACACAATAAACATCCCTGCTGAAAAGGCTAGCGCGTTTCTGAGACTGTCCTCGTATCCGTCATACGATTTCGACCCCAAACGTATATTTACAAGCGTGCTCGAGCCTATTTCCTTCGGGATGTCCTTTTTTACACACCTTCATCGATCGTTCAGGTGTAATCTTGAAACTCTGGTCATCGATCACTCTCGCCTTCAGCTGTTTCCCCAGATTTCCTCTCCTTTTCGAGTATCTTCTTTTTTTTTTT
>SMSQ01018831.1:31423-52491 GCA_019453375.1 Ctenoplectra terminalis | reverse complement strand
TTTTTTTCGTGAAACACTCAAGATTAAACGTAACTTTCTAAAGCGATTTCTCTCGCCTCGTCAGCGATGCGATGCTGTTGAAGAATTTCTGTAATTTTTTTTATCAGAAAAGAAGTTATACTCGGAAAGGAATGTCAGACACGAAGCGCAATAACTCGAACGCGCGTACACGTGGAAATAAAATTGAAACAAGCATGCCGCGGAACGGCTGTTTATCATGAGATATGTTAAAAGTGTACGGCTATATGACAAAGCGATAATTCAGATTTTCTTTATGCGATCATGGTGTAATAACTTCATAAATCTCATAATAGGATTCAAGCGCACGGGAATAATGGACTAAACGCTTATGAGTTATATTTTCCTACGGACATGTGTGTGCACGCGTGCGTGTGTCAGTTAACGTTACGAATTAGATTCGTTCATGCTTTGATATTCCAGAACGGCGACCTGGAACGAGACGCCTGGGTTCTTAGCTGTGTTCCCGCAGCATGCAAATTCTCGAAAATTCAAACGCGTCCTGTAACCGCGCATTCCGTTGTCTCTGTAACTTGAATCCCTTCGCCGCGAAAAGGATCCGTATCCTCCAGCAATGAGGACAAAGCAAGATTTGTTGTAACGTTTGTAATCAAATATTGTTGAGCATTGCGTCTCGGATCTTTGTAGTCTTCTTCGGTGGCTATTATGTCTTGCTTACTCGACGCAGTTTACGATCGTCTCGGCTACGTCGTCTGTCGACGGAATTTACAAATTTCTAGAATATCCTAGGAATCTAATGAAACGAGACTACAATGCTTAGTTATCATGCCCGATCAAAATTTGCTCAAGTTGAAACGAGGGTAAAAAAAGAGCGTGTCAAGCAAGCTCCCTGTTTTAATTATATTCACGAGGTCTTTCTACTTTCCGGGGGGATGGAGGTGCAGCGTCATACAGAAATAAGGGTCCACGGTGTGATACTGCAAATTGCATCCAGTCCCAGTCAGAAATCAGTCTGGTCCGTCGGGCGGTGTTTTCGAACGAAGGGAACCAAGGGGTGCAGCGAAGGGGTGAGTTCTCTATTACGTTACTTGAGTACCAACCCACCGCGTTGCGTATTACGTATTACATAGATACGTACGGTATATGCAACGCTTGGTATGCATTGGAAAACCAATGCACAACGGTCGCGTTGATACGAGACGAAGGACGGAGAATAGAATATACAAAAGGAGAAATAGAGAGAGATATATATGTATATATATATATATATATGAAAGGGGTTGAGGTCGCATGTAACGGGTCAGGACAGGGGTGGAAGGGTTGCTGGAAGCAAGAGAGAAACGATCGGCTGGATTCCAATCAACATTTTACTGCCTGTAAAACTGCCCCATTTCGTAACATTGCTTCGTCGCTACCGACGCCCCTAAACTCCGCGTAAGTTCTAGTCTATTACAGTGCTAGCCTGGATTACGTGTTCCAGTCTCGACCTTTCCTTCTTCGACTCTTTTTTCCCCCGAGCCCGTCATCCTCGTCATCGTCGTGGAACCGTAGGAAATAGAATACGCGTCGAATGATTTTTCAAAGAGAGTCGGAACAGTCGCGCTCAAAGGGAGCACGGTGCCCAGAAGTCTGGCCACGTAAAGATCTTCTCCCTTCGTCTAATCGATTTCAACGAACCGCTCGTTTCGACGATCCCGGCTTCCAAACAAGTTCAAGAAACGTTCCTTGAAAGGAAATTCCAGTCCCCTCGCTTGTTTCGAGCCGGTAATTGGGCCCTCGCAGACACGTATCATCGGCTGGATCCTCATGGGGAACTACTGCCGCTGTAATATGTGATGCATTCGAGGAACCTTCGAATTGCAACTTAACACGGAAATCATTAGAATCGTTACGCAAGATACATTGTTCGCAGAAAACCAGAATTCGAATGATTCCAACGAACCATAGAATTCTAATGCATTTGCGTCGAAGTTTTCAATTTCAAAGTTAGGATAGAGAGTAGAATTTTTTTTCTTTTTTATAGAACCCATCTTTTAATGGGAGTCATGACCAAGCAGATCCCATGGAACGCTATTCGTTTCATGCGACGCTTTAGCAACGCAACACGATAGCCGTGCACCCTCTCTAACGCACATTGTCCCCGTTATTCGCCATTATCTCGGAAGCGCTTTTGTATGCGAACGGAAAACAACAGCTAGGACAAAGGTGTCTTTTATCCCTTGACCAACGAATCGGTCAGGCTCGTTGGATCCCTTCGGTGGCATTAAATTCTTGTCCCCCTGAGCGGAAAAATAAACACCTTGTATCTAACCTGCCCGATAGTCCGCTGTTTTGATAAACACGAGTGATTCCGTTATCTCGTCGCTTCTGGTATCGACGCGCGTGCTAGGAATCGGTCAGCCTGCGTTTCAACTTCTTCGATAGGATTCTCATTGGAACCGATATGGATGCTGCGCAACGATGGAATAAACGATTCTCTTTTTTCCTTCTTCGATACACGCATAGCTCGTCGACGACATTCGTCCATCGATCGCCTAAACTTCTGGTTCATCTCAGCATCGTCGACCACTCCCTCGTTCGCTATAACTTGGTCTTTAAAATACCGGATAAGAAGCGTTACAGGTGGTACGGAGAAAAAAGACTGGAGGGGTAATAAACTAACACACGTCCACGAAGAACGGCAGAATCGATTTCGAGGCAAGGTTGAGTCATTCGTCTAGCGGTTCGTTGAACACTCGAGAATTTGTAGTTGCCGTGAGAGATTCTATAAGGTTCACGGTCCTTGTTACGGCCCCCTTTATGGGCCGTACGTGTTCGTCGGCCCTCCACGTAGAACCAATACGATCGCTGCCGCACGCATACACCCGTACTGTTTACTATTTCAGACACACGGTATAAAAGGGCTGTAGGTGACTGTCGCCCCGACCAAAGGTAAGTCGCTCCTCGCGGGGTAATATATTTTTTATTGTTAATCTACGGTGATTTATGTCGGACGCGTCTCCATAACGTGCCTTTACTGCATTTCTCTTCCTCTTTTTCGTGTACTCCGTTGACCTGAACTATGAAAGAAGCCACCCCGCGCGACCACCCTGTAGACAGCCTATAAACATCTCACGGATTAAGGGCCGTGCAGAAGAGATTTTTCGTTCCGGTACCCGTAACGCGACTGCTCGTACGCTACGGAAAATATCTTTAATCGAAATTCGACGGAATTTAAAGTAAAAGAAAACCTGCACAACATGATTCGGTCGTTAATAGTACTTTAACTTTCTTACTCTATTTTTTCTGTCTTATACAGCGGTGGCCGGTTTTTAGATATATTGCAAACTTTGTAGCTCAGTCAAATTGTATTTACGTGGTTTTTTAACAGTTTTGAACGATCTGGTGCAATTTCTACGGCCACTTCTGTATCTCAAAGTGGTACAGCTAGAATTTTTTTTTTCATCCGTGAAGTCGATCGATCTGTTTAGTTACTTAATTCAATTATTATATATATCAAACTTCGTACGAGCAATTGCGTTACAATTGTGCTACCTTTCGTATATATTTCATTTTACAATGATCACAAACGTTCAGCGTCATCCATAAAAGTATTAAACGCAAACAGGGCGCTCGTCTCTCCCCCAGAAGATTCTCTTCCAGTCATGTATCGCTTACTTTATTGCCGGCTCCCTTTCATTTTCTACGAAATCGTTACACTCGAGATATTCCTTGAGCCCTATCTTTCCGTGGTCAGTCCTCGAGGAAAATCCGGAAAATCCAATCGGCGACGCCGGAGCTCGTTTTATGCGTCGTCGAGGAGCGCGTAAGGAACGAGGAGGGAGTTGCTTGTTTTGGGGTAAAGGGAATAAAACAGTAGGCAGATTTACGAGAAGCCGACAGTCATGAGCGTAACTCTAAGCGTTTTCTACATTTCTTACGCTCCGTGCAAAGTCCGCCAGCCGCCAACGCTTGAAAGTACGACTTTAATCTACTAACAGCAATGGCGCAGTTCGTTTGCGTTTTCTTGATTTAAAAGAACAAGCTTGCACGTGTCTGGGTGTAAGTGTACTACAGCGTATATATGTGCGCGTTTATCTGTGATCTTGGATGTGGGAGGAAACGAAAACCAATGGAACCGAGTGTGGCAACTTCGATGAAGACGCGACGTAAAAAGAAAAAAAGTCACGGTCCGACGACACCGAGCAAGATTTAGATTTCGATATTTAAGCTCAGGATGTCGAAGGTCGAAATTGAAACCGAGTCAGTGCAGCGAGAAATAAATGAAGAACGTGCAAATCGTCGTTTCTTTTGGTTATCGTTACTATTTATCGGGTTGTTGAATATGAAATGTTCAGTTTTACGTCATTGAAAACTCAAAGCTAGTGAAAGTTTCTCGCGATATTAACACTGCTTTTGAAAAAGACAGCTTGTTAACAAACGATTCGACGTTGGTTCAAAAAATTCACTCGTATATGAAGACCCCATTGTTATCTTCGGCGTATACGTGGAAATGCGTCCGTCTCATTTTACATTTTACATTTTACATTTTACATTTTATATTTTACAAGCTATAAAAATACGATTAATTTGATCGAGTTCGTTTCATTTCACCCTCGATAGCTTACGCTTTAAACCAGCATTTAACTTTGGAACTTCGCTGTCGCGATTCCCTGTGGAATCGGCTATCACGCGCGTCAGAATGTTGATGCACGGAAGGGATAGCGATCGACGAGCTTGCCGGAAGTTATATGGATATTAAATAAGGATCCATCACAACGATCGGCCATCCGTTCCTCGTAGAATCATCACGATGCCGTTTATGCACTCCGAGAGAGTTATCTTTAAGCTAGAATGCCAATTTCAGTTTGCCAATAATCAGCTATAACTTTTACAATTACAACTGTTTAATTCCATTCAATCTTACGCGAAAGCGTTGAAATAAATTTTATAACCAAATTTACTTGTACGTGTTCTGAAAATGATACTGGTTTAACCATCGATCAACCTCGACCGCTAAGTAATACTTTTTAACCGTACCAATTCGAAGGAAACTTGGGAAGAAATCGTATAAAAAGCAGAGTTCCGAGCATTGCTCGTGCACACGTACGGAAAAAAGCAGAACCATCGAAACAAGTGAAAACCCCCGACGAATCTTACACGAAACTTTCCCAACTTTTATCCAGTCGATAGCTTCGCGGCGAAAGAAACGAAGCGGCGATCGATGGACCACCGTGCGTGGAGATTTCCTAGTATCTCGCCAAAGAGGATGGGTCAGTGGTAAGAAAACTAAAAAGGGTGCTAAATTCGGCCGGACAAAAAAACGACGGACGAGTTGAAACGGTCTCGAGGGTGAATCGGAACAAAAAGCTCGGCATGCCAACTATCTGCTAGCAAGCTTTTTGCCGCTGATAGTTCACCAATGCGATTCAGCCCTGGATCCCTTTCATTCTCAACTTTTTCACCCTCTCCCCTTATTATTTCGTCGATATACGACACCGTTTTTCCACGCTCGTGCATCACCCTCTTACGATAGAGAACACAACTCGTCGTTGAACCGACGCTTTTAGACTTCACGGCTGTGATGAAAGCAATTAACGCGAGCCGAGTATCGTTCGGAAAGAACTGGATCAATCCAGACGTCGTTCCAACGACTCTGGCCGTGATAATAAGCGAGATCCAGTCTGGTAATTCGGTCAATTAATCGACGCGGTGGAACAGGAAACCAGGATGACGAAAGTGTACGAGTTGAACCTAGTATCTTAGCGCGTTTCGTTCTCATAGGAGGAGCTCGTAAAGGAACGACCCCGTTTCTGAAACCGATTCGCCTACTATCTGGTCGTAAATAACGTCGTGTCTAAAATTCTCGCCACCGAGCTTCTAAAGGTCAGCCCGTGCTAAATACGCTTCGTGGAAAGCGCCTGTGGACGGCTACACGAGTTGCAAGAATGTATGCAAGGTTCGTTGGAGGAATTAGTTTGACTTACGCGGAAAGAAGATTGGAACTTCATCGAAAATGTTTACCCCGTAATTTACTATCCTCTTGAAACGATACGAAAGGGTGCAATGGTGTTACGCGTGGGTGGTACGTGGGAGAGAAGAAAACGACCTTCTAGCACAGCTGCGTGGGTATTTAAGCGGAATATTCGAAGGCGTTTCACGCGGAACGCATCGCGTAGGTGTAAAACTTTCTGTCAGTCGTAGAGGAGGAAGGCTGGTTTCCATCGGTGATATCCAGCGGGCGAGCGTGTTAAATTGGAGAAGTTTCGACATCGCGTCCAGACATTTTAATTGGAAATTGTTTCCACGTTTTTCACGAATAATTATGGTCTATGAAGCGTCGTGAATCGACGGGCCACCACCTTCCGGTAAACCTTCGCACGCCCCCGACTGGTCGTGCGAGAATGTTTCGTAACAGCTTGTTATTATTTTTCAACGTTGCGTCGTAAGGAAAAAAGGATAAATGTGGAACCTACTCCGTGTCCTGTTCTCGATGCAACGTAAGCGTGACGTTGTAAGTTTGTTTCATCTGCTTTGAGTAAATTAAAATGGAAAGATACTCTGTAAACCCTTAGCATCGGAAAGAAAATATTGTTCGAAGAGTATTTCAATCTGAACGCGTGCATAAATCTTGGAATCTATGTATAGCTGGTTTCCAATAATTCTACGTATTACAGAAAACTAGAATCAGAGACGAGAGGGAAGGAGGGGGTGAGACTTGTCGCAAAAGTTTACGAGCCGAGCGAATCCTTGAAGTAATATAGAAGCAGTTTCGGCTTTGAAACCCCATAGCTGTAATTTTCCGTGGCTTACTGCCACTTTGATGTAACTAAAGCACCGTCGACCGCCCACAGTGAGATTAAGGTTCGCATTCAGGACTAGAGCTGGCGGGCGCACACATTCGCAGTCTAAACACGCGGTGCAAACGCGGCCAAAGCTGGCAGAATCCAGAATTTTGTATACAGACTACGTAATCGTTCTCAGACGATATAAATTCTTGGCACGCAACGGGATATACGGCCACGGATAAGGTTGATAATAAAGGATAATTGAATAATAAAAGGGTGCACCATGATATTCTGCGTGGCACGTGTAAACAGCACCGTGCTGCTATGTAGTAACAGAAACGCGAAAGAAGACGGTGGTTGAAAATGGAATTTTCGTCTCCGGGACTCGGAGAACTCGAGCCGCCGCCGCCACCGCCGCCACCACCACCGCTATTCGAACGAATTCCATAAAAATTTTCACACGCCAAACTATACCTATTCTTCTTTGAATCGCAGAACTGGTCGAAGTTGCACTATCGACTGTTAAATTTAACGATCGTCGAACGGGTTAGATGGAACGACGAAATTTATCGAAGTTTTCCGTAAAGGGGGAAGGTTCGTTCGATTCGAAGATAAAAGCAAGATAATGTAACGGAACTAAATATTCCCCAAGTTTTATTATTCAATTCTCTCGACAGACGTACGGTTTTCGGTGCCGCTACCCTCGAAGCGTATCGATATGGATCGTAAAACGCGATTCAGAATCTGACTCTCTCTTTTTCCTCTTACCCTCCCCTCGTCCCACTCTTTTCTCCTATAGCCCGGACACATTTGCGAAAGTATCCGCACTCAACGATACTCTAAAATTCGAAGCACATCCTGCACCGTGTCCGACAACTTCGTCGGCACAGTGAACTTTGAACTTCCGCCCTGTTACACGACGGATCGCTCCCGATGACCCGTGAACTTTTGGGTTCCCCGCTTTCCAACCCCCTTCTGCAACCCCTCTCGCACCAATCGTCCTTTCCAGCTGTGTTTTCAATTATCGGAGAAATTCGTTTGAGATCTCTCCACCCTTTTCCCCATAGTCGCAGTTCATCCTCATTGATCGTTAAACATAGAACGAAAAAGTGTACTTCGCCATTGTCGGTCCGTAATTTACACGCCCCCTTATCTTTCTTTCTCCCGATTCCGTTTTAACCCTGATTCTTCTACTAATATTTTTTGCAAGCGCGATAAATCTGATAATCGAGCACCATTTGTCAACCCTGAGTTATTCCCTTCTGTAACTGATCCCGTGCAACGAAACAGGACACGATTCCCTGGGAATAAATTGTTACGAAATGAGGTTGATAAACGAACTCGCTTCTCCGACGGCAAATATATGTTTCTGTTATAAGTTTCTACATATATTTTAATGTTGTTCGTGCAATTTTGCAATTCTGCAATTCTGCAATTTTTTTTTTTTTTTTTTAAATCATACATTTATCTTAAATCGCATCAACGTAGATAATTTTTCTTTCTGCAGTTTGCAACAATGTAACGTAATATGTATGTTAATTACACGACGTTTCAAGAAGTGATAAAAAAAAATACAATAAAAAGGAAAAGAAAGTAGCGATTACATGGATCAATAATTTATCAACTAAGGGCAGAGCGATTAAAGCAACCATGAATTACTAGGAGTATAATTTAGATCATAGATGGTAAACGTCGCATGCATCGCTCGTGCATATCGATTAAAGTGCAACAAATATTGTCATCTTAAGCTGAATATTTTTTCACAGTTCCAAGGTCAGTTTGTTCGATCGATGTCGTTTCCATTATATCCGCATTGAAACGTAATTTCCAGATTGTAATTACGATGATAATGATGAATAGAAACGATGCTACATATTTTTATTTGCGCAATAACCAGTTTCTGACATTTTCTACATCGTCCCTCAAATAAAACACGCGAATCGTACAAATTCCGAGGGAAATCGTGTCGACGGGTTTAACGTTTCAACGCACTCGTTCTGAGCATTAAAACGTATCAATCGATTTCTCCGTGGAACTACCCTAAATGCGTGTTAATAGGCGCGCTTGACGTAAAAACTAACTCGTTAAAAAATACACTAAAACCGAACAAAATTTATCATAAAAATTTCTATATTTCAAAATTAACACGCAACTTAAGAAAAAAAAAAATAAATAAATAAATAAATAAATAAATAGATAGAAAAAAAACACGAGATAAGTTACTTTTAAACCTACGTATATAAAATTATTTCCAGACGCACCCTTTAACTATGCGTCTCGAAAACGTGGCGCCCCATGAACCGGAAACATGAAGATCACTGCGAACAACGACACACAATGTTCTCTTGGCAAGGTGTCGAATCAGCCGCATCTAATCCGATACGATAATAATGCGCTATATTATTTCCATGTCGCGACGTATAACCTGCAGCGAGGAGAGATCGCGGAAGACGGAGGGAGAGAAAAGGGTACTGTAGAAAGCACGCGATGACCCAGACAGGATGGCGACTCAGCGAACCCCTTTTATACCCTGCCAAGTCGACCTGCACAGAACCCCTACGAGATGCATACAACCGCATGCATACACCCTTGCACCTATACACATTCCGCTTATATACCTCTTGTTCCTGGAATCGTAATAACCGGAAGTGCACGTGATCATTCCTGTTGGCGCAGAAAATCGTTACGAATCACCGTTCGTCTTTTTGTCGCGCAATATTTATAATCATTCCGCTCATCATTGAAAATGCATCGTGGTCTAACTATAATTCGAACAACCAAGCTATGGTACGAATAATGGGAAATATGTTGAACGTGAATCAAACAACGATAGAGAAAAAAAATATAGTGTAGGTGATAAACGGTTTGGTCTGTGTCTCGATACTTCCAAAGCTAATAGCGAACAGTTCTACGCGTAAGACCAAAAGATACCGTGGCCCTAACCGATGGGCGCTTGGGTCTGGTCTCTATCGTTCGCCAAGAAACGGAGGCCATATCGTAGATCAACCCAAAATACCTACAATAGCGCTGACGTTTAAATATGGAAGAAACTGAAAGCAATGGGTAGTGTATAGAACAATTGACAGAGAGACGAAGACGTTAACTACTATAGGGTCGAAAGTTATCAGTGTTATAGCAGAGCCGTCAAATTATAAAGAACGTACTAAATCATCAATACCCGTGGAACTGGTAAATTTGTTATCGAAGGTAACGTCGTCGCGCGTATCGTCGTTACGAAACGTTTTTCAATTATCGTGGCTACTCTTCTATAGGGTAGGTGCAAAATAAAAGAGACGTACACAGGCTCGATCGAAGACCACGAGCCACCTTATGAAACGCCACGACCATCGGCGTGTATATTCTCGAGCATTATCTGTGCAATTAATCGAGACAACGGCAAGGCCAGAAAATTGGCGAACGATACTGCGAGGGAAAGGTTCCAGGAAGAAACCCTGAAGAATCGTATCGTTCATTCGCTCATTCCTGTTCCCAAACGTAGCATCTCTGTCTCTCTCCCCCTTCAGGTTTCTCGAGTTCTTCGACGACTTCGAAGATTCGTATCTACCGGCCGCGACGCTGGATACGATGGAAACTCACCTAACTTGGACCATTAGCAGGCCATAGGGTGAATCGTTATGGCGAGTTCTCGAAGGTACCACAACGCGTTATCCGCAACGGAAGTCCGTGTCGTTACTGCTCGTTCTCGATTCTTTCCCTCTCGCTTCAGCCCAGCTAAGTTTCTACAAATTCTGTCGTAGAACCGACCCACTGACATCGATGGAAACGCAGCCTTGGCACATGTTCCGCTTAAAACTATCTTGGCAATGTCCCTCCCGTTTTAATTTTTTATCCTCTTCGTTTTGTGGTCTTTTACTCTGTTTTTATTCCGAGTTTCCTTTTTTGTTTTTTTTTGTTTTGTTTTTTTTCTTTTGGTTCGACGGAGTTAGGGGTTACGAGGGTTGCCGAAAACTTTGTGCTTCCTTTTATTACATCCTGCCGCAAGACATTTCACGTGGACAGGAATCTACGAGGAAACCGCTCTTTCCACTCGACTCTCGCGTTATTCGTGAATACGTCTTGCTACTCTAAGCTTGAACAAGCTCACTCGATCGTGACACGAGCACGCTCGATTACTGCTCGTACCGTTGAATACGTGAAAAAGTTATTTGCACTCTTTTCCTTGATAATTTTTACATTTACATCAAACGTACCGTGTACCTAGCCTTTACACCAATGACCGAAACTATCGATCCGTATAAAGAAATTGCACAGTTCCATTCAAGAGCCAAAGGGAGAAAAGCGTGATTCCATCGGAGAAAATGTAATTCTATGGTAACGAGAGAAGTGATTGTTGTTAGCGTTATTACCGAGCACCACATCCTTGCCGTGAAATCATATTCATCGCGATACTCTTGAAATTCATATCAGCCGTTCTACCATGTATTCTATCTACGGTGCCGATTACCGTAAATCAAGGTTCCCCTGAAAATTGCATCGGAATACGAAAATGCTAGCGAAAGACAGGCATGGTCGTGGTGTCACGTCATTTCTCCACACAGAGGCGGACGCGCTAGACCCGTGACCCGCTTACGACGCTCGTAATTGGATACCGATTCCCATTTGGCTTCCAGGATAGACGGGGCTCGATTTAATGCAATTCGGCCAGACCGTGGTTGCCCTAATTTCGTCGCGTTCATGCAAATCCGAGATACGCCGGGGACCGCATTTCTTAATCCCGTCTACGCCGTCTTCTGCACCCTCCGATTATGACCCTGTACGATTTTTCCTAGAGAAAGAGAAGCGAGCTTACGAGATTATCGCGATCAGGATCGTTGGCTCCCATTTCGAGGGGTGGAACAGAAGAATCGTAGGAATATAAATAAACTTCGTTCGGACCATTATCTGCCCTCGGTGGAATCTTTGCGCTTTTAGAACATCGTTATGGAAAGATATATGGACTCAAGGTGGACGATGTCTTTATAGAATTAGAATCTTAACGGTACTATTACAAAACAATTTCTGCTGTCGTCAAGAAATTTCTGTCTCTCGTCGAACATCGTCTTACGAGATTAAAATTTAATCGATATTCGATGAATACTTGCCTCCAAGGATCAAGATGAAAGGATCGAAATTACGCATCGCGTAATTCTTTCTAAAATTACGACAAAATCACATCGCGATAGCGCGAGACAATTGAAATTTCAGTGGCGGATTTGTTTCGGACAACCGCACCATGCACGGGCTAATTTCGCATCGGTTATATGAAAGTCAGCGGGAAACCACGGGCATCCGCATTCCCACAGGCCCGTAACGCATGACAGAGATGTCACGCAGTCCGCACGCACATACGCGTGCACCGTGAACGCGATTCGAGGTCGACGGTATGTCGTGTCCAGGTTAGTGCGTTCTCGCTAACAGTAGCGTCGCGGGGACGAAACAACGAGCGACAAAAGAGAGAGCAAGAAAAAACAAATATAGAGCGAACGAGCGAGCTTTTCCAGCCAATCTGCGTCACCGGCGACCTCCAGGCACGATGCCTATCGTAATTGCAGGTAATGTCAGCTCGAAACGCCACAGATAAGGGATCGAACGATTACCATTTAACGCGATTTATATTGCCGGATAATTTGCCGGAACAACGCGACCGAGACTCGATCGACCACGACGACCGTTCCGCGAGCCCAGCTTCGCTAATGGAAGGAAAAAGGATACGGGCGATAGCTTTAGTGGAAACGGAACCACCAGATTTTACCATTGACCGATTCAATTTTTGTAACAATTTCCAGCGATGTTTGTAAGTAGCTAGGAAATAATTCGCGGAGACAGATCGTTTCTCGTTGGACAAACGGATTAAAACAATTAGAGATTATTTAGAGTCACCGGAAATTTTTATTTCGAACAAATTAACTTTTTAAAAAATTTTATACGTCCAAAAAGTCAATCCCTCGAAGCCAGATGTAGACGATGTCCCCTAAATTGCGCCGAAATCCCGAAAATCGAATTGTCTATAGACCTGGCAGCGATACGTGGTCATAACCAAACGCGGAAGCGCAATCATACTCAAAGGTAGCAGGCGATAAAACACCATTTGTCGGAGTCCTCGGAAATGAAACTGGCGGAGCACCGACACTTTTCCACGCGGTGTTTCTGATCGCAGGAGAGGGTCGCCGGAACACCGAAAACGAAACATCCCGCCGCGATCGTGTGTCAATTTGCCGGACAGTTTGGACTCGTAAACACGAATCTCCGGCTCGTAACTGTATACCATCCCCGGCGGTTATCCGCGTGTCACGTTGCAATAAAATTCTAACAATATCGTCGCATCGATTTCCCGTTCTAGTCTCCATTGCTTCTCTCAAAGACGAGAACTGCACCGCCAGCGCCACTTTTACGATTGAAATTCGCGCGTGTGCATCGATGAACGAGCGTGCCAGCGTTGAAACACAACTCGCACATCACTTGACTCGAAGAAACTTGCCGACGTGGTACGCGATGGAAATTTACACGCGACCCGCGCATATATTATTCTAGTTTCCGGTAAAGCGTCCTTCTTTCGGCTCCCAAAGGGGAATGTCCCGGAAAATCTCGTCCTCCGGAGCGGCGACTGTTTCGAAGACGACCACTTCTATTCCTTCGGCAAGATCTGGCGAATAAGTGGGAACGAATCGGGTCAAACCCGACCGCTTCGCTCTAATATTTCTGTTCCCTTTCTCCCTTTTCGTTGCGAAAACAATATAAAGGGCTCATCGCTGGAAAACATTTCTGTCTTGCGACGAGAATTTCTAGAACCCGCACGATTACGCCGCTCGTCTGTTCCCACGCGATCGGAAGTAACGAATTCCTTCGTTCGAGACGGAATTACGTCGACTTGGCATTCATAGATCATTGTCAGATGTGCACACGAATAACCATGGATCTTAAACGGAAGCCGATGTCAAGATAAAATAATACTGTTAATACCGTTCGTCTATCTAACAATCTAATCGTTAATTCCATAACAAAACCTTGCCTATCTCGAAAGAGCGATATAATTACACCCTGGACAACCTCGAGACGGAAAAGAAATGTCGGGTCACACATTTTTTATCGACCACGAACAAACACGGAAACCCGACATCCTTGTCTGGCTGGTTAATTGCCAGGTCCAATAGGAGCCTAACAAGATATTGCAGACGTTCCCTGGATCGTTTACAGAAGTGTCGGTCGGGACATGAGTAAGAGGCTAATCCTTCAGCAGAAGATCCGTAGTAGGGTCGTGTGTTTTAGAGATGGGCGCCAGGTGCGGGAACGGGCGAAGAGGGTAAGAACCACAACGGTTCCGGTTCGTAAGGTGGTCACAGGAGCGACCCGGAGGGGGTTGCAGGGTGTGCAAAGCTCTGTTTGACGCGAAATTGCGTGACTCGACCATTCGTCTCCGGCTTATCCTCTGCCACGTGCCCTCCTTTGCCTTTCTTATCTGGTCGTGCACGCACTTTATCCGATATCGTGGGGAACCTCAAATCCGTCACTTTCCAGCGGACACGGACGCCTCTGCGTACCGATAGAACTGCCTTTGCTGGATGGAGAAAAAAAGGTCCATGGAAAAAAAACAGCCGTTCCGGCTGCTCGGCGAATATATTCGATCGAGGAACAGAGGAAATTGGAGTACATGAAATATGGCCCTTTGAATCGTTTCGAGCGCTGATGCGTCTCTGTAGGAACGAAAATATTTATACCATCTACGTGCGACGCTTCTTTCACAGTCTGACAAAAGTGTCTCGAACAAATTATGGCGATGCGTCTGTTTGTTAGAAATGCTTGCGGCGCATTATTATCGACTCGTTCTTGCGATGACTTTGAAGCTTCGTCGAGGCCAGCATTCTATTTTTACCATGTGCTATCGACGAAGAAAAGAATAACAAGGTCACGAGGTAGAACACGAAGGAGAATCGGGAGAGACCGAGCTTGCGAAATTGGGGCGGCCGGCAGAAAAATGAGGCGTGAAACGGGGACGCGAAAACATTTGAAATGCCCCGTGTCTCGAAAAGAAATCAAATTTGATTATGAATGTCCTGATCAGAACCAATGTCTGCTGATTTAGACGTTCACATTGTCGTGCTCCATTCGTTCGTATAATTTCGACCAAACAATCAAACGACTCTCGATAGAAAGGTGATATTATTAAAAAACGTTGGAAAAAAAAGATGACCAATTAGGAAAGTAATACCTGCGATAAAACATCGTTAAACGTTGATGAAGATGTATTGAAACGTCAAATGTTTATTACGATAATTACGAGATAACGAGTACCCACCAACTAATTGTAAGAATTAAATTAGAAAGTACGATCTTGACGGACTTAAGGCTTTAGAAAATTAAGAGTTAGTACATTAAGATAAAAAGATGAATACAGCNCATCCGTTCCTCGTAGAATCATCACGATGCCGTTTATGCACTCCGAGAGAGTTATCTTTAAGCTAGAATGCCAATTTCAGTTTGCCAATAATCAGCTGTAACTTTTACAATTACAACTGTTTAATTCCATTCAATCTTACGCGAAAGCGTTGAAATAAATTTTATAACCAAATTTACTTGNACGAGATAACGAGTACCCACCAACTAATTGTAAGAATTAAATTAGAAAGTACGATCTTGACGGACTTAAGGCTTTAGAAAATTAAGAGTTAGTACATTAAGATAAAAAGATGAATACAGCGCAAATTGAAATGTAGGTTAAGGTAGCTATAAATACTAAAAAAAAAAACTTGGTACGTGAGAGTAATTAGGAAGAATTGTTACGGAAACACAAAACCTAAAGCTTTCTACGTTACAAATAAATCTACTAAAAGGTTCTTTATTGTATCGGCAAATGAAAACTAAATTAAGACGCAATCAAAGAGGGACCATCCAAATTCACCGAACGGTAGATCAGCTCGTCAACCGCTTTTTTCCCTTCGTCGAAGAACACGTGCACACTTGTCCGCTACGTGATTTATTTGAATGGGCAAATTTGTGTCCGATGAAAAGCCACGGGCCACGGTAGACCGGGTTAAGCCCGAAATTATCATTCCGAGTACGCGAACGCGGGGCCAAGTCTTTGAAGAAAGCGCAAAATACAAATAGCGAGTAGATTATGCAGGCACGTGTGCCATGTGCTTCCGAGAACTGCAACCCCATGCGCCTCGCGTGGCTTCGATCCGCGCATGATAAATTTGATTTACCCACGAGCCGTCCCGGCCTACGAGCTACGTGCAATTTACATAACTCCCTAAGTCGGGGCAGGGGCTACGTTACAAATATTTGAAAATTTGTCCGATGGAACAAACCACCGATTAGAGAACTACTATTTTTTCAGGACCGAAACCGATATCGCGTACGTTAAGCATACTGGAATTCATACTTTCATCACCGGACTCACCGATTTTTCCCATCCGTTATCTATCGTTTCTCTGGCAAATTAACACGCCCGGCTTTTGTGCTGGCTCCGCTGTCGGTAAATCTATAACGATGGGATGAACTCGAAGGGTAATCAGTCCTAGAACACAATAGCTGCCCCAACCTCGACTTCTTTACTCCCACCCGCTAGCTGCAACCCGCATTTCATTTTCCTTTCTTCCGCCATGAAGTATTATCGTTATCGAGCAGATATCATTTTTCGCCACTAACGATATCATTTCCCTCCACTCTCTCTCTCTCTCTCTCTCTTTTTCTCTATCCAAACGACCCTCCGACCAGTTGCGGACGCGCATAAGTCCCGGGGCGAATCCGAGACTGCAATAACCGAGTTAACTCGACGACAATACGATAATTCGTACGAATACGCTAGCCCACTCGAGCTGGTAATAATATACTCTCCAACTCCATCGAATTTATCGTCGCTACATTTCTTCTCGACCACCCCTAATAACCCTGCTAATATTCCCCCTTTCCATGTCCTTGTATTCGACTCGTTCCTCTCGCGTAAAACGATCCGAAAGTTATCGAGGCGGCAGCCTAAAGAAGAACGAGGAGGAAACTGTTGTTCGAGAGAGGCGTTAAACAGGCTACCAACCCTCGGACGAACGGATGACACCAGCCAGGGATGGAAGCTGCGAGGGATGATACCGAAATCTCAGTGGGTCATCTATCTTCACGAGCCAACGCACGACCCCGAAGAACCGCATGGTTGAGGGTCTAACGACCTTCTACCGAGGACAAAAACCTCGAGAATTATTTCCGAATCGATTTATCTGTTCCAACCAGTTTCTAACGAGCGTCGTTTACACGATGTTGTTCACGAGTCGAATTTGTAGCAACATCGCCAAATAACGAACACCAGTTACAGAATCGTTCCAATTTTTATTTCAAACAGTTGCTGGAATATACACCGTTTCCAATTTTATCGTTCCTCGGAAAATAGTAAGACCGTAAAGGGGAGGAATGTAAAGTGTAACTCGAAGAAAAAAAAGAGGGTTGTTCTTCGTACGCACAGCCAAGCCATCGTTACCATTTCTTTGGTTCGAGCGTCGTTTCCACGGTTGAAACCGTTACGCCCATCGTAAGCGAACTCGCAACGCTTCACGACCGAGTCACCTATTTCTCAAGGTCCAGGGAAATTGTTCGATCGTTACTCTTGATTACCGCGTCGTAACCGTCAAATTACCGGGCTTCGAGGTAACGAAATCCTCCTCCTTGGGCGCGAACAAGTCCGAGGAAAAGAAGGAAACGAAAGAGGTGGAAGGGTGGAACAAAACATCGCGCTAGATAAGACCTCGTTAAAACTGTCCTCTAACCTTCGACCTTCCACACTCTCGAAGAAACCAGTTCAGTCCGAACGAGAAGAAAAACTGGGACGCTTACCGGGATAGAATTAGAAATACGACTGCGACTCCACGAGACCTCGAAAGGGTTCGATTGATTGTGCTTTTATAACCATGTGGCCGCAAGAAGCGTCAATAACACTCGATCGATCGCGAAAAACAGATTTTACGTCTTATTAAGAAGACGTTCGGCGTCGTCGTGCGTCAGCCTGAATCGTAAATACGACGTCGGCTTTGAGTGTGTTCGTTCATCTTTCAGTGGATCCTAAAAATCCCAATTCGAATGTTACGAACATCTAGTGAATTCCTAGACTGCTGACTAGTGTCACGATCAGTGACCTTTTCACTGAATTCGAGGAAATGAAACGGAGCCACAATGGCATCTTAATGGAAAGTTACGATCGCTCCCTTTCATGTTTCCAAATTGCTGGATCGATAAGTATGGAGGATCGTTCCAACTACGTGTTTGTATACCGTTTTATGTTTCTGGTAATCTCAATAAAATTGCTCTGAACGGTAAGAAAAAAACAAATCTACCCCTCAGATATAAATACTTTATAAATACTTCGTATCTGATGATTTGTTATAAAAAATGAAACGATTCAATCCACAATTGGAGGAATGTTTGATAAAAATTTCAAACCTGGAAATTACTGTCTCGTTAACGCGAGCAAGAGTCGCTGCCCGACTGCAGGAGAACGAAGATCGCGTCACGAGGAACTCTAAGTGATATCAACCTTAAATCTATGCTCTACCAACAGTTAACCGGGTTAGAAGCGTCGGTTACGATTACCAGAACTAATTTCATCCGCTCCCCTCTGCGGAGCACGAGGCCGTACAATTCCCTGCAATTTTCAGTCCTACGAACTACGTAAAAACGTTTCCTTCTCCTTTTTTTTTCTACCCTCTCCGACCCCCTTCTCTTCCCTGCCGTGACACTCGAGCTGTAATAACGAAGTCTACCTTCCCCGTGAAAATTGCGGAATGCAAGTAGCTGGGGCCATTCACAGACTCGTATTGCGGCAGAATAGACGGCGAACACCTCGAAACCACCCACGCTGGCGGAGCGAAAACCAGCTTCCCTCCCGCTGCCCCGTCGACGAGGCTAGAAGGGGGTGGCGTAGTACTCGAGGAGGAGAACCGTGTGTATCGACCACTGACGTCATCTATCCCCACTAAACTACGTCACGTATACGTTCCGCCGTCGGAGAGGTTGTCACAGTGCCGTAGTAATTTTGTGGCGCGTCAAAGGGCTCCTAAAACCACCCCTTCCTTCCCCATATCGTTTTCCTATCGCGAGACAACTCTTGTGGCTTGACCAGCGCGATCCTAGCACGATCCGAGCACGATTTTATCATCGTGTTCTACCGCGATGGATGCTGTAAATTCGATTATCCGTGTGATTCGCAGGGTATCAATTTTTGCTTAAGTTTTACGAACGGAAATATTGACTGGAAATGTCGCGTTCTTAAGCCGCGAAGCTTTCGACGACCGGGTCAGCCGTGTTAACACCCAACAATACGGGATACACGGTTGTATACCCTGGCCGCATACGAATGCATGTGTGCCGCATGCAAACGTTTTAAGAGCTTTATTACGGTCGAACGACTCGGTTTCGTTGCCGGGAATTTTTACGCAGCTACACTGCCCTCCCTTGAAGCATCGAAAATGATCTCGCGAGCCGCTTTCGATCATGTTTCCCTGTGCTTTTTCGAGGCTCGTGAACCACTCACGGAACGTGCGTGCACCCTCGTGGCGGGAAATCTTGTTTATATACAGTAGCATGCCGCGACCATCGAGTTATGTTTTTCGACAATTTTACAAACGAAACGCGCAAACAAATATAATGATTAATGCATTATCTATCGTACAATGTAAACATAAATAACGATATTTCAGTTCGTTGTTAAATATGCATACGTTCGATGTTGACTGCGTGATTTGGTGATTTGCGATCAATGTCATGAATCGAAGGTATTAAATAATGGGGAAATATTAACGCGATTAATCGAGCATCGATGTGTTTATTTGAACGCGATCGCGTTATCGTGGCACAAGTTTCGTCGGCCACACGCGTGTACCGAGAAACATAAAATTTCATCACCAGAGTTCTGTTCTTAATAAGCAATTATCTTCTTGAATCCAAGTTTACCGTGGCGCGTAAACTTGCTCGTAAGAGTAGACGGCTTATAACTACCGCACGCTAAACACCGTTCATGCGAACGATAATAACGTGTACGAAACAATGAATGTACGCTTGTATTAAACGTGAACCATTGCGAAAGGATACGTTTAAAACATAACTAAAAGTAAGAAGATCATTTTTTCAATTTACCTTTTCAATTTTTGAAAGTATCGTTAAAAAAAAAGATGTACAAGGATAAACACGTTTAATGGCACCCGATAAGATGAAAGGGAGAAAGCGTGGGGGACCTGTTCGCGCCAAAATTTCACAGCCCTGAACCCGAGGGAGCCTGGGTGCAAAAGTATTGATTCGTTTCATCCCCTCTCGGTACGCTACGCTACCCCTACCATCCCGTCCATCGCCGTCGCCGTCGTCGTCGTCTTCGTCGTCGTCGTCGTCGTCGTTGTCGTCGTTGTCGTCGTTGTCGTCGTCGTCGTCGTCGTCGTGGTCGTCGTCGTTGTCGTGGTGCTACCTTCTCGGAGCCTCCCTCCACCCTTACCGCCCTTCGTTACCCTTTCCCGCTCTTTCTGAAGCGTCGAAAAGGATCGAGAAAGAAGGACGAACGAAGACACAACTATAGAGGGTACGGAGTGTAAAGAAAGAGAGGGTCAAAGGAGAAAGAAAGAAAGTAAGGACGAAAGGACGAAAGAGGGCTAAGGGGAGAGAGCGCGCGGGAAAATTCGCCGTCCATTTTTCTCGCGAGACAGCAACGCCATCGTGGACCTTCCTCCGGCTGCTGGAAGCGAGAGGAAAAGGCTCGATCTCTTTGTTTTTCCACAGTCCGTTTGTTTTGCTCATTATCCATTGTTACGTGTCGTCGATATTCCATTACCACGCAGGATTACCAAAGAAAACAGTTAAGACGCGACCCAACGCGTATGCATCTTCCCGCTCTGTAAATCGTTAAACGCCAGCCGCGCCACCGTGTTTCTCGCCCTAGAACACCAGCCCCTTTTACATTCCCCGTCACCACTTTGAAGCCGCGGACCAAGACTTTAGGCACGCGACCAATAGAAACCGGCCAAAGCGGAGTAAATTACTTCGTGGCTCGCAATAACGCGGCCGTCTTGTTCGCGGAAAGAATCGCGAAGCGGCGCCCGTCTGACGACAATATAAATATTCCCTCGATTGTTCGTTGGTGCGAAGGAAGGGCAAAGTGCAAGCTTTTTTATTCTTCTCCGGTCCTTTCCGAAGAAACGCCCTCTCGAGTTGATTAAACAAAAAACGAACCAGGGAACGGTGCACGGGCTAATTATGGTCGTACGACGATTACTAATTACTTTAAAAAGTCTGTACTTCCTTGGAATTTTAACTACCAAATATCAATCGCTCTTCTTTTTTTTTTTTTTTTTTTTTTTT
>SMSQ01018831.1:19566-30818 GCA_019453375.1 Ctenoplectra terminalis | reverse complement strand
TCTTTTTTTTTTTTTTTTTTTTTTTTTTTCTTTTCTCTGAAACAAACAGCCACGCCTAAATTGTTTAATTAATTACTTGTAAAGGAATGACAGTTCTCTGTATATTGCCATAAAAGAAATACCTTTCGAAACAATTGTCACGGATAAAAACGCTTTTACAACGAGTTAATTTCCCATACGAATTGAGTCGCCGTTACACACAACACACATATAGCGCACGCGAACGAAATAAAGGGACTCTAAAAAATTTCCTTCCGGCTGAAACTCATTAGTGGGGGCAAAAAGTGCGATACGACGGCGATAGGGCATTGTTTTGCGTACTTATTTCCTTCGAAACACGTGGTCTTAGTGACACGTGTCGCGATGCCATGACGCCGTGTTTCCGGTTGATTTCCCTCGTTTCTGGCCTATCCTTTTTTCCTCCTCCCTAATTACCGCGATTTAAGCGTTTTCAAGTCACGCGACAGCTCGCATGCATCTAGACTGCGTATACACTGGCTCGGTGCAGCTGCATATTCGTTTTCGATCTTTCGGCCAGACGCACGCCACGAATCACGAAGGGGAAAGCAAGATTTTCATTCACGCGAGCTTATTAGGTTACCTGTACGTGTCGCTTCTAATTATCGATTGCGTCCGTTCGTTTTCGTTAGAGTTTGTTCCCATAATGTTTTCCGCGCGTTTTGTCACGGAGATTTATTCGTTTCCTGATTCTTTGCATATTTGTTAACGTATGACTGGCGTATTATTTCGCTAATTAAGATATAACAAGCACGAGTTACATAAATTTTTACGTCGACGTGAAAGTAATTAATATTTTCGAATATTCATCGCAACGTTACGTGCCGGTATTAAAGTGTATCCAGGAATGAACGTGGAAAAAATGCAAATTTATGAACAAACGAATAGAAGATTATCCATAATGATACACTGCAACGTATAGCGTCATAAAGAACAGAAATGAAACAGAAATGAAACAGAAATGAAACAGAAATGGAACAGAAATGAAACGGCTAGCCCACATAGGGGATTTTTATGGAGACGAATCCTTTCATCAAGCGTCGTACGTTGCGCTCTTAATCAGAGATTCGCGAAGGAAATCACAAGGTTTGCAAATGTCATGTTACGCCAGAAACTCTAATTCCCTCGTGACGCGGTAATTGCGTCTCGTTATCCGGCAATTTTCCATTGCTAATTTCTTCGGTTTGCTCGGAGCCACAAACACGTAACCATTTCTCGTCACGTCGGTTACAAGCATCGATTTCCATTATTATCCAACCGAGGAGGGAGAAAAGAAACCAAGCGACGTTCTGGCTAAATCCAGCCAACCGGTCGCAAGTCTCCCCGTAAATCGAATTAGCGTAACAGACTGAATCGAGAGCGCGGCACGCGATGCAACAATGTTTTTCGCGAAAATTCTTCCCCTGTCGGAAACCGAAGATCGGTTTTCAAATTTGTCTCCTTCTCTCTTCTGAACATCACACCTTCGTGTCGCGACACCACACGTTCCGTGTTTGCAACAATGCCACATGCAATTCGCCGTAGCGTTGCAGCTGTATTATTCAAAAGCTGGTTGCATAAAACTTACCACAGATACTCTTGTCTGGAACGACCTGTACACTCTCTACACGTTGCACTTTACAAGGCGTCGCGCTATTATTTATCGCATTACACTACACCGGGTTGAATTCTCGGTGTATTATTAATGTTCGGGAACGTCGCGTTCGTCCTTTAAAAATAGGGAAACAGAAAGGAAATAGAAAAGAGAGAAAAAGAGAAAAAGAGAAGCGAAAAGTGTGAAGAATTGCAAAACTGTCCAATAATTTTTCAAGTTAAGGGCTGTTTGCGCTTTAATATCTAGAAAATGGAGCGTCAGACGACGAAGCATCAGAAAAGACAAGCAAGAGGTAGAGCACGCGATGCGATATCGTATGAAATTTACTTTGCGCGAACAATCGCTGCCGCCTTACCGCGTCTGAAGCAATTATTTGTCTCTTCGCGGAAAGTGAGTACTTGCCTCGGTAAACGCGATTATTTCAACGCGAGCGAATTAACGGCGTTTTCCTCGACGTAAATTGCATCGCATCGATGTTTTATCGAGGAGCGTGGGTCGGTCGACACTCGACGGAACCTTTCCCGAGTGATCAAGCAGCGGCAAGACTGCTGAAAAAAGAGGAAACGATAACAAGACGGTCAACAGATGAAGCACCGAAATACATATAATATTTCCTCATCTTCGCCTCGTGGATCTGAAATTTATCAAAGCCGTTTGAAGAAGAAACGAGGAACGGAGTTCGGTGAAGAGCTTGATGAGACTCTAAGTGCATAAAGAGGGTAAACACGATCTTCGCGCACCCTCGAAATCAAATGATGAAACTTGAGGAAGACAGAGAGATATAGAGAAAGAGAGAGGAAAGGTGAAGAGAAGAAGACGAGCGAGCGCGCCCATTCGCCCGTTTCCCTTGGACGAAATATTCTCGATGACTCGTGCGAAAGTGGCGGCTCGAAGCGAAATGGCACTTCATCCTCGCTGGATGGATCTCCGAAAACATAACAGTAACCATAACAATGGAACCTGAGGGGTCCCGAGTCCACGATTTCAGGTATCGTTTTTCCACAGACTTCTCGCAGGATCGAGGAAGGAAAGTCGACACATGTTTTTGCTCGAAAGTGCCTCCGAGTGAATCATCGACAGATGCTATTTCGTCCAACTCCTGAACCTGAATAAATATTGAACGAACACAAGATCGGAAAGGTAAATTTTTTTTTTTTTTAAAGGTGACGATCGAGAGCGAAACGATGTTGGAAATATCTGTAATTGATAAAATGTGTTCGCGTAAGAATACGCCTTCCGCTATGCGGTACAACTACAAATTTTTCGACGCAATCTTCGAAACGATCTGTATATTCGCATCGAAACAAAATTCCAACCGGCTTTCCAATTCGCGATAAAATTGGGTACCACTGATCGCCCCAGATTTCGGTCCCAACGTTTCACCGTGGACAAAATCACCATGGACATTCTGCACAGCGCAGAACAGGTTTAATTTCGTTAAGAGCACTCGAGAGGCAGCCACGATAAATTCCTGTGGCAGCCTGTGAACTTTTAAAACGAATTTTTGGGGTCTGACCCCATCGTGAATCGGCGACCGCTGATGTACAGGGCGTCGAGTAATCGCGCTTTTACCTCATTCACTCGACGCTTTTTGTCAAAAGAAAAATCAACGCTTTATGGAGAATCGAACTCTAAGTAGAACGTTTTAAAAATTTTATCCAAAACTCTGTAACCATGATTGAATTTTTCAACACGGATCCTCTCCCATTATATTTCATCGATCAAAATATTATATCTTTTATGGTGCAAAGAGAGAAGGAAAAAAATTTAGATACGAGGTGACCAGAAACTCGATCGCCCAAAATGTTTCACCCATGTTTGATGAACAACCAGGATCGCTATCCACTGGTAACTCTGCGGCACTACTATTCTATTCACGCGCGGGAGCTACAAACCAATCGAATCAAAATGCGAAACGTATACAACGGAGTAAAGTGCGAGCGAAAATGAGGAGGTAAAGGCGTCGACGATGGCGGTGACAGCAGGGGCGGTGGTGGAACGTGGTACCAGGGGTATATGCCATCGTCGATTCGATGGGATCGTTAAAATTAACGAGCGTATTCCAGCTCCTCGAAAATGTCGCGAGCTTCTATTTTTCTCGCGCGTCGACCGACGATTTGCAGTGGCTGGGACGCGTTTTCCGAAACCATGCGTCATCCTGAGTACGAGTGCCGTGTGCGAAAGTGGCGACCGCGCTCGTATTGCCGCGATATGAAAGAGTGGAGAGAAATCGGTTAAAAATACTCGATAGACATTCAGGGAGTTTTGCTTTTAACTTACTTGAGCTTAGGTTTCATAATGGCTATTAGTGCTGAACCACGCCCCATTTACCGTTTTAGTTCATCGTTTCGAATTTTAGCGATCCTTCTTCTAATTACATCTTTGAATTAACCATGGAACTGTTCAAAATGTACAATATATTTCAAGAGATAACATTTCATTTTAAAAAAGATAAATTCTTGGCTGTATTACCCACGCTCTTTCCAATTCATCGCGCATAATTACCAAATCTTCTCAAGACGCTATAAATAAATGCACATCTGTATCTAACGAAATAGTTTCCATGGCAATTGTTCGCGAAACAAAGTCACCATCATCGTTTCAACTATGGTCGCGCAATTCGAAAAAAGAGCAGACCCGTCCAGTGGCCAGGAACGTTTACGCCACCGTGCTCGTCGGTGCACGACGAGGAGGAACACGAAACGTTCGGGACGCACGATTTACAGGCAGCAATAATCGTTAAAAGATGTTTACAATGTGTACGGTCAGGCTGTTATGCGAGTGAATTCAGCGCGACAACGAGCCACGTGGAATCTAGACACGCGGGACGAGTGCCCCGCGATATCAATGAAAGTATCTGTCGAGGATAACGATAATGCGACCGGGTTATTGCACCCTCGAGACCGATCCGGACTCCTTTTCGCGTGGCCAACTGATTTTTATCAGCACGCACGTTACACCGCCAATTTCTTATAATACTCATCGACGGTAAGAGGGTGGAACGGTGAAGAGAACAGCGGAGAGCACACTCTCGAAAACTTAACGACCCGTGCAGACGCAGGAGAGTCGTGTGGTATCTCGGCACCGCGCGAATTAGGGGTCGAAAATGACATCCACATATGTGCGTCCGAATATCTGTCGGGGCACAGTGACGAATGTGGTCGCAACGGGAAAAGGGCAGCTCTATTAAGAGGCCACATATCTTTCGTCCCAAATGGCACCACCAACGACGCTTTTATTTCTTTTGAATGTTACAAGATTCTCTGCAACGTTGAATCCTGCACAATGGGGTGGTCACTGGTTACTTATGACGAAAATAAAATTTATTACAAGTACGATACTACGGACAGTCCGATATTATTGATATTATTACTATTGTATTTTATGGCGGACAAAAGAAAATAAGGGACTTAACGCGAACCGTTCGACGATGATATTCGTTGAGAGAGCTAAAAGCATTCCTCGAGGGCAAGACTCGGCGCGTATATGTAGGTTAAAATCTGTTGATATACAGCGCACACGTGGACTTCCTTTCGACCGAGCCACGTAAGCCCGGTTTCCTGTTCTTTTTTGATGGCGACCCCTTGCTCGTGGCTGAAACGACGAAAACCGAATGGTGGGGTTAATGTGCGTACACACCATGGGATGTCTACCAATTTCCGGGTTCACCTAATGCACTTATCAGACGACCGAAAAAGATGGAAGAGAAAGGCTGCGAGGAGGGAAAATAATTGAGACGTGGACCGTATTGAAGAGGATCAACGGAAGCCGGCGAAACTTTATGTAAAGCGGAACGAATCACAAAGGCGTGGAGAAATTAATGAGAACGAAGCGAGTTCGAAGAGGAAACGAATCGAGCGAAAAATTATATCTTCGCCTCGAAATACGCCGCAACGGTTACAGAACGAGACGACGCGAAACGACGAGCGATGAGAAAGTTACATCGTCGTTAGTGGATGCTAAAAATAAACGAACGTGTCGTTCGCTTGGTTAAATCCTTTCGATCGAAGATTTATAGCGTCGCGCGTTTGACGATTTCTATTTTCTTAAACAAACTCGGCATAGCTTCGAAACAGAGACGAGACGTTGGAAATGAACTCTGTTGAAACACTCAGACCTGACCTCTTCTCGCTATTATGTCTTCGCCGACTTGCTCTTGGCTCAATTATGAATCGATGGATTCCTTCGTACCGTTAATCGCGTTTAAATTCACCATATAACATTCGAAACGGCGCTGAAACATTCAACGCGGTTCATTAAACCGAAAACAAAGTTAGACGCGTTTAATTATTCCTCGTCATATTTAAATAACAGCCGCTGAAAACTTGCGAGCTTTCGACGTTGCACGGTTTAACCCCAAGCGAGAAATAGAGGAGCGAGTGTTTTGAGACGCGTCTCGGGCCTCAAAAATTGAATTTATTCGACGAGCTTGCGCTCCTGATCGCCAGTGCTCTCTCTCTCCCTTTCATTCTCCTTCATTCTCCCTCATTCTCTTTCTTTCTCTCCCTCCCGACATTGTTCCGTTCTCAATTATGCATCGTCTAATTTCGAAGTGACGCGTATGCCGCGGTTCACGACCCTCGATATTAACTTCACCGTGCCCATAACACGGGCTAACTTTCTCGAGCTTTTCTCTCAGCTCGCTGGCAGAAACGAGCAATTAAAAATCTTTGTCGCGAATACGCGTGGTCTACGCACAGTCGTTCGACCGCTCGCTGCGAACCCTGATCCAATAAGGAGCACCAAAGCGTGGATTACCCACGAATCAACGAACCTAAGAAATCTTGTCGCCGTAATTGGAAAGTATCCAGTGGCGATGACACCCCTGAACAGGGATCCACGAATCTTCCAGCGTTTGGTTGATGAACGCTCCGTTGGGTTTCTGGGGACGCTGATTTTATTTGTACCTCCGTGAAAGAATTCGCAGCCCTTACGCTTACTCTATGAGACAACGGTCCAATTGCTTCGCTGAAACAACTTTCGAAGTCTAACAAGGTATATGAAAAGGTATATCGTATCAAGGTTCTCCTTGGCAACGATATAACGCGTTTGTAGCCAACGTGTCGGTAAATTGCACGGGGAAAATTTATCAGCGATGGAGTACATTTGTGCTTGAGTTACACACTGTCGGTCAACGTGTTAACGCGTTGCAAAATGAATGCCGGTAGTCTACTTTTACGTAGAGTCAGTTACAAACGACCCCCCGACATCGGAGTTACAAGTACAGTTCAGCGTGCGATTAAATTATTCCGACTCGCTGGACGTTTCCCCGATCCGCTGGAAAAGCTTATTTATTCGGTAAATCTGGGAACCAACACCGGCGAGAATAAACGTCGCTGACAAAAACAACGCGCACGCCTCGTGAAATTGAGTTACCACCGCCTCGTTATTCTCGTGAGACTCGAAATAAAGTGGCGGGGGACATCCACAAGGATTGAGTTACCGTCCACTTAATTGACCGCCCGCAGAAACGAGAAGAGGACACTGATTGACAGCGAGATGCAGCTGTCATCGTGGCCGATCCCGAAGAAGGGTGATCGTGTATGGTTTAATTGGTCTTTAACAGAGGAATCCCAAAGCTTGGCTATCCGGATTGAGAAGAAATTTCCAAGAGAATGCAGCTGCTGCGTCAAATTTCCACGCGTGAATTTCTTTGGGATACCGTAATTAAATCTCAGTCCTGAACGCGAGGAGTAATTACGAGCAGTCTGCTCGTTGCTACCGTTCAAATGCTTGGTACAGGCCAATGTCTGGCTTCCTTTCGGACCAATGGAAAGCTTCGAAAAAAGCCGACGTCTCGTAGATGTTGCGGAATGCACTCCGAGTAGCTCGATAAAGTTTTATTGAACTTTTTATTTCTTTTGCGACAAACATTTTTTGAAAATTCTCTTTTTTAAAAAAGATAACGCGGAAGAGTTTATTTGATCGTTAACAGAGTAACCGAAGTAAAAGAAGTAACATAAATGATAAAAATTTATAGCGGCGAACAAAATATATTGAAATAATAATCGACATTGATAGAACGAAGTCCTATTCGCACGAGTGCCGGTACGTGACTGCCAGATTTCGGTGTTTCCTTTCCCATATCAATTCGCTCGATCGCGGCATTTGTATTGTTTCAGTGTACCTGTTTTATTTAATCAAAATTCGTATTCGAATTTTTTTTTGACCAATTACCATCCTAACCATCGATAAATTCCTTCGCTCTAAACTAACATCCACAATTACTACGAATAGATGAATCTCGAATACGAAAAGAAATAATAATTTTCCAATAAAACACTTGTTTCGAACAAAAAACAAAAACACGAAAAAGAATCATAGAAAGATGACGATAGATCGAATCGTCTTAGCCAGTTGGCAACTAATTCTAGGCGATCGGAAAATCCAGTCTGGACATAAAAAATGCAACGTGATACCATGATCCTTGTACGTACGGAAAAGCAATAAGTCGCCCGATTCAGTGACGCAGCGCGACGGCTGGCAACGTCACCTTCGTCGACCGCGTCGAATTTCTCGGATTACATAAACCTAAATAATCCCGTGAGTCATTCTAATTCTGGTTACATCGGGGTTGCACCGCTTTCCTCCCTCTGCCATCTTTCGCTCTTTCACCTTGTTTCGTGCATGTCCTAAGCGTCGCCTCTTTCTTTCCCGACCGTCTACCGTATAAATAGCCGGGGCACGTGTGTCGTCTCGGACGCACACGGTGGCCCACTTTCCCCTCTGCCACTCGAAATTAAAGAACTTCGACGACGATGCCTTTTCATTTTCCGGCGCGGAAAACCATCACCTGCCTATTGAACTTTACCTCAACGGTTTCATGGTTCCATCGTTGCTCCGTTTCAAGAAGCTTGAAGCGAGAAGCGCTAAAATACTTTTTTTCAGAATTAGCTAAAATTATAAGAAAAAAGAGAAACAGCGACATAGGGGGAAAAACAGCAGAGATAGGGGGAAAATAATTATTTTGTTAAGAGTAAACGTACATTCGGAAATAAGGGTAAGTTGAAGACTGTGTTATCTCGATACAAGCAACAGCGCAAAGAATTATATGCACCAGGTGTAACATACTATTTTCTCTCGTTGTAACATTGCGAAGTACATTTAAGCTCGAGCAGGCAACAAGGGAACCAATTCGGGGAGAGCTGTAACCCGTTTCATAACAGAAACCATTCTTCCATGAATAAATAACAAAAATGGTTAAAGAGACCGTGGTAATTAAGTGAACAAGCATAAACGTACCACAGGATGAGTCTTCCTAAAAGAAGAAATTAAAAAACGCAACCTTATTTTCACCCTCTTTTAATTTAATCTTCTAAAAAAAAAGAGAGAAAAAATATCGAGTTGCAGCTTCAAATAAAAATTCAATCGGAAAATAAATAAACTATTCGATATCTCGACACGTCGCGTCACGTGAAAAACGCTTTTTGACGGTCCAATAGTCCACCACGCTGAATACAACTGCATTTCCACAGCGACACGAAGTTCCCATGTATCGCCGCGTAATAATGGTACCAGAAATCTGATCTGACGGATCGCATCCGCGACATGGGCCGATTTCATTGGTACCGCGATCGAGCCGTCGCTCGTCACCGACTTCCACCGTTCCACCACACCACGGTGAACTTCGTAATGTCGACGCTTACACACAATCGGACAGATAATGAGAATTGTTATACTTTTGTCGCGCGTTTGTTCGCCAGGGCGGTACAAACTTGGGGAGCAATATAATTGAAAACACTTTCTAAGAATGAGAAATGAAAGAGGTACAAGAATTTTGAAAAGATAATTGAAAAATTAAAAGTTTGAACTGTCAATATATTGCAACATACCTATACAAGTGTGTATCAACGCTAAAATTACCAATGATTATAGTATACTTATTTGTACCAAAAAAATTAAACCGAAAGGCATATGAAAAAGTGCACGATACAGAGACAAACATCTATCCACGCTTTGTACAAAAAATTACGGAAAATTTCTAAAAATGTGGCATCGATACGGATTTATAAAATTTGTATACAAAATTAAGTGCTGGTCGTTTTGACCGCTTTGATAGTTTTAGCGTTAAATGCCGCTCTGCAGTAGATCGTGCCGTTCATGATCAGACAAGGATACTTCACTTATCACGGTCGGACAAGAGTCTTATGTCTCTTTCTAACACTTCGATCGTACTCTAAGGTACACGTTTATTCTTAACAATTGAGTGAACTTTGATATAAATATCTGTTTTAATATTCCGTAAATGGGAAATCCTCTTTCCGAGAAATCATAAATTATAACCGCGCTAGAAACAGCCACGATGCAATACCAATGTTACCGAACGTTGAAACAATATTTTCTCTAAAAATGTGGATCCTGACAATTGTTTACCGGAAACGATACGTCCCTGAATTCTCATATCAGATTCATCTATGGTATAAAGCAGCTGGTACGAACGGATACTCATTCAAATAACCAATGAGTATCGCGCAACGATGGTGAAACTACGCGTATCCGCTACTTTAATATTGTTCTCAATTTTTAGTATCAACTTGGTACAACCATTGGTGAAGGATGGTTTGTCTAAATTTTTTGGATCTTTTACAGGCATTAAAAAGTAAATTTTTTCTATTAATCAATTAATCTACCGCGATTAATCTAAATGTTACGAATATATAAATTTAAAGTACAATTGTATCGATGCAGTGTGAGGATTCCTGAATTGTTGAACCAATTGTGCAACGAATCGCAAGACTCGGACACGATTCGCCGAGACGCATGTTACGGCTGCTTCTTCAGAGCTACCGGTCAACAGCTTGGATATCCTTTATTGGTGTCTATGTCTAATTGCGCCGATATATATCTCAATGGTACCGATTATGGTCATTGTCAACAATACTTGAGCGTAAGTACATTTATCGCATAATTTCGATTGACCGTTCGACTGTCTTTGGACCGTAAATCGATCTCCTTTCTTGAAACAGAACGCTACTAGCATGCTAAATTCGAGAGCGAATCCTACATCGATATACTGCACGTTCCTCGAATGCGTTCGACAAGTGAACAAGGATAATTTGGTAAGTAGATTATTCGATTCCTCCCTTGAAACGCTTTAAAATTTCTTTTCTTGCTTTTATGCAACAAATAATAAAACTATCGAAAAATCATGCACCTGCTACTCTATTGTGACAATTCAGATCGTATGAGCTGTTAATTAATGTATATATAAATGTAAAGAAAAAGCAACTGTAAATACCAAACAGGAAGCACGAGTCAGACCAAGAATGGTATCGAGCTTTAGGATAATTTCCAGGGAAGCACCACTATTTTATTTAAAGCTATACAAGCAGTTAGCAAGAAGCGTCTGCATCATACGAGAACAGGATTCGGAATCAAACACCGTAAGACCTGGTGCGGAACCCATCGATCCAAGACGGCTAAAAACTAAACCACAAAAATATACTATTTAAAAGCAATCAAACTGTACATAGAAACCTATATAAAATTTTTGTACATATCGTTCACTGTTTCGAAATACCTGGAAAATGAAATCTAGTAAGTAAACGCATTTATTTCTGTACATATATTCGATCCTACGATAATCTGTACATATCTGTGTCTCGGCTATTTGTAAAAAAAAAAAAAAAAAAAAAAAAAA
>SMSQ01018831.1:0-19246 GCA_019453375.1 Ctenoplectra terminalis | reverse complement strand
CTCGGCTATTTTTAAAAAAAAAAAAAAAAAAAAAAATGCATGGAAGTTAAAAGAAGTCTTTCCTTTCTGTTTGTAAAATTAAATTTCACGTTTCATCGTTAAAAAAGCTTATAAGAAAACTTCGTTGCAATGAAAATTACGCCTCGAGCAGAGACCATCGTTCACTGACAAACGTTCCGCTCAGCTCAGGGAATGCGTCGGCGAAGCCATACGAATGTTTCCCAATTTCAACACCACGGACGTCCAACTAGCCCAATTGTACGTGAATACCACAGCGTGTGTGCTGGCGAAAACTCGTTGCGCTCACACGAATCCGATAACAGGAGAATTTCAAGAAGACGATCTCGCTAATAAGTTGCACATACCCACGATCAATGCGCTGCTGGTCAACACGGATTACGACATCAACATCGTGCAGCTACCGTTTCATTATAGTTCCATCGACGTTTGCGCAAAATATAGAAACTACGAGCAGGCCAGCTGGCCTAGCGTCATGTGCTGATCGAGAATTTCTCATTGGACACAAAGGAGAAACTCTGAGCAATCATGAGAAACTTCCACTTAGGATGAGAGAAGTTTAGCACGAACGTTGTTAACCTGATTCGACTGTAACATTGTAACGTTTCGTTAAATGAAAACGAATATGATGGTAATAAAATAAATTTTCACAGAGATAAAAAAGAAAAGCCATTTTGTTTCTATACTTTAGAGTTTAGAGTGAACTAAGAATGCGGTTGGTTAAAAGAGTCTCGTTCGAGCGTTCCATCCGAGAATAGCTTCGAAAGAAAGGTTTTCTTGTTAAGAGTTTTATAGGTGATCTGGTCAGGCCTATGATTTGCGTTTTCTGGAAGCCGCTCGTTCAATTTCTGTCTTTAACCAATCATCCTTCGAAACTGTTCCCTGTTGGAATTAATTGCGTCCACGACGAGACCAACGACTCGTCGTTCAATCTCATAAAATCATCATACCTCTCAACTACCGTCTCGTATCAAAGAATTTTTCCGCCGACTTTAACGATTTCTACTTATGCTCGTCAATAAACTGAATCGAAGTTACAGTTAAGTACCAGTTACACCCAGTTGTACAGCACAGGGAAACACGACTAACGCAAAACGGCCCAATACAATTTCCATTTTATGAGATAAGTTAATAACGGTTACACAGTGAGCCGCGATGACACGGAAAGATAGCATGACTAAGAATGACACGAATCATCTAACATAAGTGTAAATGGTGCCGTAACGCGCCACTGTGAATCATCGTTCCGAAGCGACCATCCAGCAGGAATTCAGCATCGACGATATCGTTGCTGCGAAATAATTCCACATCCTCGCGAACGCTTTCTACCTTTTGCGCGGTCTCGCGAGAAACTATACACGATTTCTTGCACGGAACCATTTCTAAACCGAACCAAGTTTCGTCGTCGATTCGAGATTCCTGAAACACGTGGGAGATCGTGTCAACGGCGAAAAACTAGTCGCACAAACAGCTCTTCGTCGTTACGGTTTCGACCGCGGCCGTGCAAATTCGCAAACACGACGAATCGGTATTCCTCCAACCCGTAGCGGAATTTTTATTTACCTTTTCGCGAAAACGAGCACGCGAAACGAAACAGAGCGACGAGACAGACGAAAGAGAGGGACGCTTCTGAGAGGATGGAAGTCTGGAGAAAATTTTTTCTCTTCGTTCGAGCAAGAACTAACGACGAAATAATGCTTCAATCTTGTATCTAGGTTGAAACTTAGAGAAAAGTAAAATCGTGCATTATTTGACGAAGAATGGACGCTGTGATAGTCGGTATACGACGCGCTGAAACGAGTGTGACGGTTCTTCGAAAACCTTGGTTGATTATTATCCCAAGAGAGTAGAGACGTCCACGTGGAAGAATGTACGAATAGCGACGTAACTGGTTAAACGTATCGTAGCCGGTTCATCAGCGCCGAGTACCAAATGCGGATGCTAAAAGAACGTTTACGATATTACTCATCCCGTAAAGTGATCGTAACTAAGCGACCAATAAACAAGCTTACGAGAAATTATACGATGAAAGAACGAGAAACGACTGTACAGAAAGAGAGAGAGAGAGAAGATCCACTGAACTTTCACGAGCCAAGTTATCGCAGTTAAAGAAGTTAGAGGTTTCTGAAAATGAGCTCTATTTTTGCCAGCGCTGGGGATAGTTTTGGCAGTGAATTCCAAGCTGTGGTATTTAAATCGTGTAAAATTATTACCAAAGGTTTCTAGTTGTTTCTTCTCGTTTATCAAAGACGAGAGGAATAATAAAATATTTCCCAAATTTCGATAGATTTCTTGGATAGATGCTCGAGTAGAACCAGTACTCTCCTAATATCGGTGTTCACCGATAACCTTCCGTCGTAGACATATTTACATTTCCATGCGTTACAGGCATAGTACTCGCCAGCAAATATCCGGATATTCGACGGTAATCGGATATCAAAGAATCCGGGTATCATCGTCGGCTCAAAGAGAAGGGCTTAAAAGGAAAGCGCAGGAACGTCTCCTCGTCGCTTTTGTTTGCCAAGGTGAAACTCTCTGGTTAATTCTTTCGAGATCGGAATGCTGGGAGCAGTTGAAAGAATCGGGGGATCGATTCCGCGACATCGGTGTGCACTCATGTACTTATGAGAGAGAACGAGCAAAACGACGTAGAAAGAAGGGGGCAACGGGGGTGAGAGGGATGCAGAACGGAAAAAAGAAGCGACGAAGATGAAGGGAAGATCGGTCCATTGCACAGAAGCGACGCTCCACTTAGCATCTTCCTCGAAATAATTTGAAATATGCAAATACCATCGGTGCACACACGCTCGCGTGTTGGCACACAGCCCTAAGAGTGTGGGTGCACTTTGCTACGGTCGTGTTTGTGCATGCTGTGTGTATCACGGAGAAGGAGAGACCAAGATGCGAGGGAGAAGACAACGTATATTCTAGTGGCTTACGGTTCAGTTCTCTCGGAGCCAATCTAACTTAACATGCAGATGCAGTACGTGGAATCGTAGAGACGACAGAGAGAGCGAGAGAGAGAGAGAGAGAGAGAGAGAAAGAGAGTCAGGAAAAGAGGGTAGAGACAGAGAGAAGGTGAAAGAGAAAGAGAGAAGGAGAGAGAGTCGGTGTCTGTCTGTGAGTCATTCGTAGCGATAGTACCTTTTCCGTATGATCATTCACCGTTACTGCCTTTAATGTCTTCGCGATTCGAAAGGTCCTTTTAAGACAGGACGTGATTTTAATGAATAAACCATTCGACCACTGCCACGGACGCGGATCGATAAAAATTACCCGAACGAGTCCTCGGGATGGATCGGTAACTCGTATTACGAGAGAAGGTAAAACGGATCTTGTTACGAGAAAACAAAAAAACAAAGGAGAAAAAAAGGAACAAGCTCCCTCTCGTTCTTGGAAAGGAACGAGGAGATATCGGCCGATATTTCGCGAAATTCTTGAGCATCGGCAATCGATCCCGGCAAGAGGCGAACTCACGGAAGCACATCCTTGATTAAATTTACAAGATCGTGAGGTTGTATAGCCATAAGTAATATAATCTGATCTTGTAAAGAGGTCGGGGGCTGACTACCCCAGCTGGATTCTGAAACACGCTTGATACGCGCTACTTTGGTAAATCGTGTACCTTCGAAATTAAAAAAGGCTCTCGCCTCCAGTTTATGCAGTCGTGAAATTCAAAACCAATGTTGACAGGCAAATTATGATATTTACTAAAAGAATCGCTATTCTCTAGCGTGTTTCGGTTAATGAAATTATATTAAAACCTTGTACGTATAAAAAAGTGTATATCTTTTTACGATCGGAGAGATGAAACGCGTTACGATGTAAAGAAGATCTCATAAGTCTCCGTATGGATCCTGTAGCAATCTTTTCGGAATATTTTTACTAAACCTCTTTACGTACTCACTGTACGTGCTGACAAGGAACCATGTCCTGCCAGAAAACGTGACTCTCGTTTACGATCCGAGTTTTCAGCGGATTACAAATTTATATCAAATCATAAATCGTTCCGCATAAATTTTAACAAAGTGTCCGTTTAATAAACAAAAAATTACTTCTCGCGGTTGACCGATACGTATTCCACGCGTCCACTGCTGGACGAGTTACTAATCCAGAAAAGGCACTCTAATAAACTGAACAAATAGCAATCGCATTACCTGAACAAAGCTCTAACGTCATCAGCTAAAACCTCGCCGCGTACATTTCTCATCAGTCACACAAGATTAAGTTTGCGTGCCACGTGGAGGTTGCTGCACCTACGCAGCAGAAAGCTCCAGCACCATTTCTTCTGCTGTTTCAAGAGATTATCTCACACGATAGCATAATAAATGACTGTATCGTAAAAGATCATCGCCAATTTTTACGACAGAGAAAAAGATGAGACAATATTTTTGCTTCGAAGAAAGTAAGAAAATGTCAGAGTTCCAAATCCTCTTATTTTACTTTAAACTTCCGTTCGCTACGATTTTTGGGCCCGACCGAACGAAGAACATGGGCGGTAAACAAACTGGATCGGTTTGCAAGGAAAGAGCCAGCGTGGACGAGAAGAGATCGTCGCGTCGTTTCCAAGTGAATCATGCGGGACACGATTGGCGCGTGTTGCGCAAGCAACGAGAACCTCATCGAGGGCTGCGAAGGCGTTGCATAAAGCGTGCCGCGGCGGCCGGAAAACAAAAACAAGGAGAGGAGTCAGCACTTGGACACGTCATCGAGGCGCGGCACACGCGAAACCGGGACACACCGCGTGGCTCTCGCGTCGCGATTCCATCTGGCACGATTTCTTACGCTTTACTACACCATCCTGGACACTCTCGAGTCCTTACCGAGAACGCCGCTGCCGCGAATCGTTGATGAAAATGGGAGAACTAATGAGAGGAAACTTGATTCAGTTTGATCGCATGGGTGTTTTCCTTTGATTTTTGGTTGGAAGTGATCGATTGGTTTTTCTCTCGATTTTTAATTAAATCTGTGCGTGCACAGAATTCTACTCGACTCGGTGTTTCTATCTTTGAATTCAAGAGAATAAAGAATTAAGGAGCGTGAGCGGGTCAAGGATGCAAGAAACGTTGTACGCTTGATATGGTAATATTCTTGCTGAATATCTAGCGTACCGAGTAATTTCGAGATGTTCGCAGTCACTCGTCATACGCGTTGAGAAAGATTTTAATTTTGAGGCGAGGATATCATCTGTATTAATCTCCAGGCGCCTGTCCCTGCGGTTAAGTTGTCGTTGTGTAATCCAGCCTAAGTGCATTAAAAAAAAAAAAAAAAAAAAAAAAAGAAATAGCTGAGTATTTATTACACGAACACGCTGAAATCAATTATTAACACGAAACAGAAACAGCGGTGCCGCGTGGCATGTATATGCTGATGGAAATACTAGTCTCAGCGGTTCAACCTCTTTAGCCATGCCCCATGTGTTGCATGTAATACTGTTATACATCAGCATGGTGTCTAAAGAACAGTTGTACGCCGCTGCATGACACACTGTTTCACAAAAACTGCCCCGCAGTAAGCGCGTTTGCATTAAAGCGGCACGCAACATTTTCGAAATTCCACGCTTACACCACGTGCAGGTAAACGCGTGGCGCACAATCATTGAATCAGCCTGTTCCACCGCAACTTTCTCTCAATGAATTTTTTCGACAAACACTACCACCCACGTGCGTGGTTTGCTTTTTTTTTTCACGACTCGTAGAACTCTGGTTGATCAAAATTTCTTATTCCAAGTTAAGACAATACAAGAGAGCTGGAAGTAATTCGGATGGTGCACAACGTTTAATTTTGTTGCGATCTTTTTCTTTTTTCTTTTTTCTTCGGATATCGAGAAATTTAATTTTAATTGACAAAATTTGACGATATTAATCAAACGTTCGCTTCCTTTCTACTGGTTTAATTTAATTTAGTTCCATTCGAATAAGCATGTTTGTCCATACGTTATATATTTATGGAATAAACAAATGTAAATGAAACGATATTTTGCAAGAAGCAAAAGGATTGTCGCATATTTAGAAGGTGTTCGAAATATATGGTGACGAATAGCATGCGAACACGAATGTACGGTCATTGTGAGGTTTGGGAAACATGCAACGTGACTACAAGGTACTACACAATGCGCCATCCGGCAAAAACGATATAACGACACACACACATGCATAACGACACATACACATATTTCTACGCGATTCACGCAATGTTTTTGCTGTATTTTATTTAAACCACGACATGGAGTCTTGTCAAGCGTTCTCTCTCTCACCCTCTTTCTTTTGTATTCCGTTCTGTTTGTCTACGTTCCATTTCACGTTTTGTTTAATGCGCCATTTCATTAATACGCTCGCTTCACCCCTCGATTGATCCTGTTTATCGTTCCGGAAGGAATCAATTTCTTGCGAACAGTCTCCACTGTTTTACGCTCGATTGTTACGAACCAGTACTTGACAGAGAATGAAGTGAATATTGCAGGAAAATTAAGATAAAAACCTGGAGAACCAAACTTGATATTCGATTGGAGGTATAAGAGCATTTAACGACGTATCCACTTGTTACATATGAATCGTTAAAAAATCTTACTGAATTTTTTATCTTCCCTATACACGCTGTTTTACAAGTTATTCTTTCTAAAAACTAACCGACGCAAAGAAAGTCTAAAAACGAAAATCTAAAACCTCCTAAATCTCCCAATGGATCGAAGTGTTATATTCGAATCATCAATACCACCCAATTCTCCCAAAAAACGCAACTTTCACTGTAAAAAAAAAAAAACGCATCACGACAGACGAAACGAACGAGACAGAAACTCGCGAGCGGTAGTATAATTTTGGATGGTTGACCAGAGAATGAACTGTCCGTTGAAACGATGTCAGACTGGAAGCTGACGATTCCTCCTCAGCCCGGCTATTCCGGGCATGATGACACTAGCGGAATGTCAGCTAGCACGCGTAATAACGCGCGGGAAGAAGCAGACCACACTGGACAAGCGCATTTATATCGGCTGATTTCGCGGACAAACGATGATCCCTAACGATCACCCGTGCTGCACGCAATCGTCTCGCAAACTGGTCAACCTTTACTTTTACATTTATCTGCACCTCCGCGTGCAAACGACACGCGCGTCCTCGCTTTCGACACGCGCTCAAGATTAACCAATTCGCGCCTGTTTTGTTTTAAGAGATTTAAGTTCTTATGTACACGATTTGGTAAACTGAACTTCAGTAGTTTTTACAATGGAAAGTGTGCAATACTTTAAAGAAAAAAGTATTTTGTTTTAACGACAGATTTTTTCGACAGACGAAAAATTTCTATCTTGATTTTTTTAATATCTAGACCGTAAGCAGCGCGTTAATATAGATTATGGTACTTTGTACGTGCACGTGCCCAGCCCGAATCTTCTTTGTATCGCATGGTAAGCGTGCATACGTAAGAAAAGTAAACGCAATGTTATTTAGCGAAATAGAGAACGAAAAGCCGGCCACGGACAAATAGAGGGACTGACGTCTCGGGTAACAATTTCATTGGTCTTTGTGCCGCGCCGATGTAAATATTATCCAGCAGACACTGGTTACAGGTCAGCACGCTAAATGAAGAAAATATTTGCACACTCGATAGAGGAGAATTTAATCGAAACGTCATGGATAAATAGCGAATAATATTGATTTCACGATTGCACAACTCCAATGAAATTACCTTTTACCAACCGATCGGTATAACTCAATCTTTCGCATCGAATTTTGGTTAATGAAATTAAACCCTCTGATGTCCCACTATCGCTTTTTTCGGTGACAAATGACTGGACGAATTTTTTTTAATCAACCGAGTAATAAAATACAAACGAAAAAGAAATAGAATTCTTTCCAAGTATCGTGCATAATTAATCAATACATTAATACATGGAACTCAAACGAACTGTACAAAATTTCACAATTACATTGCAAGCTTCCCCACTCAGTTATCAAAAAATTAAATTCGAAGAAAAAGAATGAAACAAATATCTTAAGCAAATGAAAGAACAAAAAATGTTCACAAAGTTAGCAAACTTATAAATCGAAGAACTTTAAAAAAATCTTATATTTCCCTCTTTTCGGTAACAATAATTATAACAAAAAAAAAATCAAGTATCACAAAACGAGTAATTCGATCATCGTGTCGCCACCTCGTGGTATACGGTTGAACTCTATCGCGCGGGTTCGCTTGAAAAATGCTTTCAAACCACGAAATCGAAGCTGGTTCGAAACAAGTTCTTCGAGCGAAAAAATCTCGATCCCGATCGCTTAGAGACATTCGTTTAATTTAACCGCGTAATTTGTCTCTCGACAGCGATGCGGAACCACCCGGTATCTTTTACCGGAGTAAAACAGAGTGGAGTTTCTAATATAGTCGCGGAACAGATACATCGGATACTAAGCGAATCTACCACCGTGAAACACACTGCTTCTTTTCGTTACCCTCGAGCGAAGATCGTGCCGAACCGAACGATCTATACAGCTGTTTCTCGGAAGTCCCTTTAATTACGCGCAGTATCGTTTTGTCACGACCGTTATCTAATGAAACGCGCGCAAAATTACGAGCCGACATCGAGAATGCGGCTGGTTATGCAAATGAAACTGTACCGCGGTTCCGCCGAATTAAATAATACGAACCGCTGCGGGAACTGTGCGGATAGTATAAACAGTAGGAATTAACTTGGAATATAAGTTTGCGCGTGCAAGATTGTGCATTGATCGAGTGTTTCATTAGCGTGAGTTTCTTGGTGGTCGGATCGTAAAAGGAGAATAAAGAGAAGTGATCGAAGCAACGGATAGAGATTCGGAATTGAATCGAGTTGCTGAGTTCGGTGGACGAATAGTTAGAGTGTTCGTGAATTTTCTTTTTTGGGATTGGTACAAGAGATCTTTGAATACGTTGTTTCGAAGGAATATCGGGAAATTCGAAAAGTTGTAACGAAAAAAAGTAGCGCAACTATGGTGATTCGAAACAAATTTTATTGATTCGTAACCAAAGACATTAATAAGTTTGTAATAATGACATCAAATTTCGAGATAAACCTTAACGAAACTATTCTCGAGTGGAAATAGCATTGTTGCATTCGTAAGTAGTGATATCATCGCGAGTTATTCATTACGAATCGTTAACTATCGTGAGATTTACTAAACCAGACACAGCAAATTTTACAGCTCGGTCTATAATAAACATTCACGATATATTCGTCACTTTGGAATATTTTAAGCGGTGACCAGGCAATTTCTACAATCGATATGTTAAGAGAGAGAGAAAAAAAAAGATAGAATATTCATAGCTTATGCTATCTTATAAATAAAGAAAGAACGCCGAAAGAACATGGCAAATATATAACTCAACCACTAAAATCTTCAAACAAAAAACGAAGAGAGAAATTTTGAAACAAAATCATCTGTTACGATCTATCTTTTGAAAGATTTCGCATGGATGACAGAAATATTTTTAAAAATGCAATCCATCCGTAATTCAGTGGACCAAAAAGACAAATTTCACGCAGCTGTCTTTTTTCGTCGAACAATCGCAGAACCGATAAATAGTTCCTCGAGGAAAATGTAATTTCTTGGTCAGTTACTAACCGAGACAGACCATTCGAATTTTACGGACTATTTGCACGCCAATAGATTAGAATCCCACGCCTGGGCGAAAATTATAACGTCGTAAATAATCGTCGCTCGCCAGAAATTCGATATTCGTAACACGAATCAGGGGTTCCATAAATTTTGGGATCTATTATAAAAGAATCATAGTTGCTAAGGATGCTTGGCGTGACGTGTACCGTAACCATTGCATCAGAATATTCCTGATACTTGGACTGAATTATGATATTTTACATTACCGCTTCTTTCACGATCGAAATACCAACCGGACGTATTTTTAAACTCTATCGAAGTAAAACGGCCGGCGAGAATATTTTAATGTTTCTATTTGAGAGAAACAATCTTGATCGTTAATTTTATCGTTCCAACCCATTCGCGTTCTCAGTTATTTGAACCACTTTTTTTTAATTCTAAGAAAGAATCGTCAAAAATTTTCTAAACCGAAACAAACGCGATTGAGTGAAAATTTTCTACAATAAGCATCGATAAACAATTTACCGAATTACGTTTCAATTACGTATCAATGTCTTTCAGAAGGAGTTCCTTTACCGTTCGTTCGATTATAACCAGTTTAGAAAACTTTATCCCGTGCACAGTCAACGCGGTCGATGGAAAATTATTTATTTTTTGTCAGACCAGAAACAACTCGGTAATGGTGGTCCCTAATTATTCCCATGGCAGGCGATTGGTCGTTACTCTCCAATTAATTGGTGGGCCAATTGATCTGAATTAAGGCGCCGCCCAGTAGATTCAAATTAAGATCAATATCTCGGCATGTGAATTGGAATATGACCGCGAGCGCAGCTCGTAACCATAAATTTCTGGTGTCCAAACAATGGGAAGTCGCCCGTAATTTTGCCCCAACATGCTGGCCGGCCACCGTTGATGATGAAACGCGTTGCTCATTGCACGACCAACCCTCTACCATCGCGATAAAAACCCTTTGAGACAAACCGATAACCATTGGAATCAGTTTGGTTTCCTGCTCCACGGAAAACTCGTATCTTACTTCCTACTTCTGACTTTATTAATTCTCAATTTCTTGATCGTGAGTTTCGTTCACGTTGAATGTTCGATTATCAAAAACGTTCAATTGATAAGAATATTCGTAAGAATTCTAAGAATTAAAACAGTGCGGACGGTGAATGGTCGGACTATTGGGTGAACGTAACCGGTGAACGAAATTCTAAATTCTTCGCATGTCGTCACAATTCTTCCAAGTTCGAGTCTACGTTTGTACGGTCAATGTGGTTTATGATAACGTGATTTTCTTCGTGTAAAGTTGTTTTTAAAAAATGTCGGCTTGCGATCTGTGCTCACTGTCTAAACGTTACCAAAGAACCTTGTGAAAAAGAAGCTCACCCTTTGCTATTCCGTACTAAACTAGGCATCGTTTAATTAAACATATCTCCGCGTACATTGCTCGAAAAAATACGTCAAAGTGGAATAAAAAAAGAAGAAGAAGAAGGGGAAATGAGAGGACAACGTAGAACAGTTGTAATGGAGGGAAATCACGAACATCGTAGGACGAGTGTACGCGCGTGAATGACAATATACGAGGTGTCTCGTTAACATTATTGGTATACATGTACCTACACCAATAATCGTTACTGAACTGCAGCTGCACAATTGCAGCTATTCAATGGCGACGCACGCTGCTACATGATCCTATCTTACCAAGGGATTGAAACGGTTTCTCCCCATACCGGGATAAAGCAGATATAAGACCGTGCTCCATGTTTCTGTAAAAGCAAACGCCGCGAACGAATAAACTAATTACATCGGTATCGTCTTGCTACAATTATCGTTTCTTTCTTGCGGTACATTTGAGGATTACATCGAAGAAAACTATTCGCGTCGATGCTCTTCAATGCAACGTGAAATAATATAACATTCGATTGTAAACAATCGAGCAAGTGGATTATCTTTGTTTGCCATACTTTGCAACTGGTTCATATATAGTTGCAAAGCTTGCAGCATCGATGGATGGCAGGAAGCGGCGGGTGAAACATTCAAAATTAAAGCCAGAGACTAGCGCGTGGAATATGTTGCAATTCTTTTTGAGCTAGCTTAATGTGTGCGATGGAGCGCGAATAAATAGTGCGGACTGTATACAAAACTAAATACTCCGCTGAAACGGCATTGGCACTTCCGGCTTTTCCTGGCCATTTAATCCGACCATAAAAGCATTCTAACCTGGTTACACCGTTGTTGACCTTACCAAGCCCATTTCCGCTCTTATTTTTTAACTACCACCGGTAGCCTGGGCTCTGAATAAACCTTTTAGAAATGAATACCATTTATACAAAAAGAATAAAACTAACAGAACTCGTAGTTGGAACAATTATTGAGTACTTCAAAAAGAATGCAGTACACTAAATAATATCGTTAATAAATTTGTTTAGTTTGAATCCCTATTTGAAATCGTTGCATGAAAAGAAAGTTAACGTTAGCAAGAATAAATTTCATATTTAATAACACTAACTCGAGGATCAAAGAAAAGGGAAAGAAAAAGAAGAAGCTTTAACTACGCGATTGTAGAAACGCAAGATTAGAATTCACATCGTAGTACATACTCCTTGGAATGAAGCATCGATTGAGAAACAAGTACAAAGTCAAAGTGGCTAGCCCAACTTCGTACTAACTCGATAGCTCTGATAAACGACAAGCGAACAGGCTGCCTCTAACTGCATCTAACCATTTGTTTGCACGCCTGCTTGCTTACTCGTTTATTTCTTCGCGTTAGCCGGCATCAAGCGTCGCGTCGTAATCATTATTCGAAGGCCTCCAACCAATTTTAGATGGACTTGAAAACATCGATGTAAACAGCGCACAGGGGTTTCGATGTGGATGGTCGTCCGATTATAGCCAGGGTATTAGATCGTAACCAACCAAGGCTGTCTTTTCGCTTACAAATCCTGTTAAATGCGACGGAAATCGCTTTTAAGGTCGCACTATATGTCGTATAGTTCTTATTTCTTGTTGTTCTAGAACCATTCGCCATTTTCTTTTATTTCTGTATCTAGTTTTCCCTACTTACAATTTACTTTCATCTTAGAACATTAAAGCAATAAAGTAGAATGATGTAAGGATGATGTCGTGCAAATAGAATTTAATAATATATAAACTAAATATCTGAAGTACTTTTGCAGAAATATATATATAATTTTTTATAAAAGCTGTCGTTAAAACACAAAATATGCTACCAAACATTGAAACGCTTTAATCGAAGCAAATGTAACCGTAACAGATATTTGTGTAACAAGCGTTAAAAAATTTCGTACGATAAGTATCCCATAAACATCACTCGTGTCAAGTGTGTAATCGCGAAATCAATATGGAGGGCGGACATTGTGTCGCCAAACCTGTTCATACCTCAAACCGCGAACGTTAATTCAGATAATGCCGGTAGATACATTGATAATGCGCAGATATATACGTCGAAGTATTATCGAAGCGTTGGCGTAAGTAATCTGACGTATCGTGTCATACGTAAGAAATAAACAAAGTCGGCATGACCAAGGGAACGATCTTTACGGTTACGTCACAACTACTCGTGACGTCACCGTCGACAGAAACAGGTGACAACCTCTATCAGTTAGTGACGTCAAACGGGAACGGGCAACGAACCTCTATCCTGCGTTTGCGCGTTACACCATATCGGACGTGAACCGCACGTCCCCATCGCGATCAGTTCTTTCAGAACCATCCACCTATTGCTCGAGTCGAGAAAGAGAGAAAATATCAACCAGCACCGAACTTAATCGTTGCTCGATCACCGATACATGAACGCGGAGAGGCCCTAGATGCGCGCATGTTCGTCGATGAGTAACCTATCCAGCATCGAGGGTCCCGAATACTCTGCTCTAGAAAGTTTAATAGACAGTGACAACACTTACGAGTGCCGCTGGACTGTCTGTCATTCTTTCCGGAATCCTTTTGTCCTGTAGATGGGCCTCACTAGCTATTAAACGTTCGATAAAGGGAACACGTACTCACGACACCGTGCTCGAAATGTCGAAAACTGTCTCAACCATCATGGATGGCACAATCGTGTCGATCGCCGACTCTCTTGCGCCGCAGCCGTTGCTGTCGCCATCTTACACTAAATACCGAAACTCTTTCACAATTAGAGGTAAATAAACGTGTAAAAATACAAAAATTATATTTTTAGTAAATTACAGGCACGTACGAGGTACGGGATATATTTATGGTTCGATGGACCTTTTTGTTTCGTGGTTTGGTGACTCGCGAGACCTATCACCATTTTAGCGACGCTTCGAACTTTGTCTGTTCAATCTAGAATGAGCTAACAGTACTAATAGTGGTTGAAATTAAAACTAAATACAACTGTAATAAATAAGGTACGGAATAGAATATCTCATGATCGCAAACGAAGTACACAATTCTATATTTATATAATGTTTATTCTTCTTATAGAGGTTATCCTCTTATGGATGAACAGATAGTTGATAGATCCATAGACAAAGTATGAGATACACTTATTATTAAAAACGAAGTATAATTACAGATCGTTTGTAGTAAAACTAAAAATTATCAGGTTGTACGAATTTGTATCACCCGATCCTACGGCGACGGAGCCCCTGTTACCATCCTTGAGTCGCACACGACATTATCGATTCAGACTAGAATAGGATTGCAGCGCTACCGATATAGAAGAAATTTCATTAAACATACCAACAGGGAAAACGAGGCACCGCAGACGGGGTACAAAATAGACCTGACATCCGATGCTTTTTTTTGTCCAGGATCTCGGGAGTCGCGTGCTCTCTTACTATTTTTGTGTCATTGTCAATGTTACCGATTCAGCACAGAATAAGATAACAGCATTAATAGTGGTTAGAATGAAAACTAAACGTAGCTAAGAAGTTACGTAAATTAAAATAGCCTGGCGCATATAAGGTGGGAGGTTTAAGTAAAAATACTTAAATATCTCTATTATTTATGGCTGTATGAAAAAATTCTGTGACGAAGTTACATTATTTTAAAGGGACCATCTAACGATAAAAGAGAATCTTTTCACGAGCTTAGTTTTTCATAGACTGTCATCGAGAGGATATTCATCTTTTTGCGGAGAATAGATTAAACCAACATACGTAAATTTGTTTCTACGGTATGAGAATCTGCTAAGATCACGTTAAAGACAGGCTTCAATTTAGTTTCATAAGACGCAAATCCATCTTCATGGTGTACACTTTCGTGGGACATCGCTTTACCTGTGACATAACCACCCCATCGATGTCGTTATTATCTTCCATCCATCTTATTCCCCTCTCTCTTCCCTCCGACGTATGCTCCTTACATTAATCTAACGCCTAAGGGATTACTCCAGTATTATGGATCAAAGATGTTATTCCGATAGTAACAAATCATGATTCTACTCTTTCTTCGTTAATGCTAGAATACCATGATATCGCACCGTCAACTCAGCGTGATTCTTATCATCATTCAATCGAAGAGTATACATAAGTTAGCATTCTGTTAGTGTTAGTGTTAAGTCACCTTGTCGGTAATAATATCAGACCGTCAACAATCGGTTCAAGCAGTCATCCGGTACTAGCTAACATTGTACTCTGAGGTTTGAGATAATAGGATTTCGAGGAAGTAGGTACCCCAAGGATTAAATCAAATCCCACAGTTGTCTCTACCGTGTAGAGACTGATACGGTATTAAGATTCAGGTATATAATAATATATGAATCGAATGAAAAGATTAACCAATTTTAGTGTTCAAATTTGAATTTTTCTTTTCTATCTAATCGATAAACTTGAACTTAAATTATTTCTTTAACGCTTCGAAAAATAATAATAATTAAAGAGAAAAAAAGTCTTTGTAAAGCGAAAATGACATCCCAAGGATTGGCATCGTGAAGATCATACCTTCCAAGGGTAATTCTCCTAACAAAAGAATGCGCCAAGTGCATTGCAAAAAAGGATCCATTGTGAACGAAATAAAGGGAGTTTGGAAATAAAAAAGTTTGGCTTATAACGAATGCATAGCATAATAGAATCGGCAAAACAATATTCTAATTACATAATTAAAAGTTGTCAGGAATCATGATTGTGCTGCAATTGCTGTACTTTCCTTAGGGGACAATTTAAAACTGATTTCTTACTGCGATATCAGAAAGTTAGGTGAAATCGTGTTAAGTGGTTTTAATTACTTAGAGAACTTGGACAACTCTCGGAAGTTTCTACGCCGTTCAACAGCCGACTTGGATGAGCCTGAGAAGAGAACGCTATCGCTATTCAATCTCGTACCTTTTTCCTTCCTGTAGAAGGGTCTACTACTTTTCTTTCATTATGTTTATGTTCGTACAATGCAATTAGCGGATAAAAAATTTCTAATTAATTCTTCATAATTATCATCTCATTAGTCCTGAATTATATTTTAATTCTATATGTTGGATCGTGGAGAAAATACGGTGTAATCAGTTCTACGCTGGAAACAAAACGAGTACCAAATGGCTGTTTTAATTGCAACCGGTTGTTTGTTGGAGATACAGTCAGAATGATGAATGCGAAAACCCGTTGGCGAGATGTTTATAACATGTTTTACGTACACTAGGTAGCAATCATTCTTTTCGCACTGATGCAAACACGTCGCGGTGGTGGTTCTATTTACATACCATCAACGCTACTACTAGTCACACTACTTCATGTGTTTCTAATCGTTGCAATATAAAATTACGTTAAGTTGCGTGCATAAAAAATTACATTGCGTAGTTGGTAACATCACTATTCTGTTGGTAATTTATCGACTACGACGAGTAGATTTACGAGACTACTGGTACGGTTCGCGTTACTGCTATTTCTTAACTGCGTCCTAACCTATTGCACAATGAATGGTGTTTTATTTAAATTCGGCGAATGGCTTAAAAAATGAGAACTACATTAGATAGTACGGTAGATACTTTCTAGCAACCAATTGGATTTCGCCACCCTGTGAAATAGCCAATAGTACTTTCTCTCTTCGAGGTTGTAAACATAACCAAATATTTGATTGGGTTATTTCATTCATGGTACAATGCTACATAGTTGTACAGATGCGTGCATGTAACTTTGTAGCATTTTGTAAAAAAAAGGTGTCAAGTTGCATACGATCTGAAGTTAGTCACAAGAAGTCGCTTTGTAACACGCATGCCCTGTTGCCTTCTACGGATTTACTTTTAACCGGTTATGCGTAGATACATCTGTTTTGCAATTGGAGTAAAATGTGCAAAACAAAGTAATGTCTAATTAAAAATTTTACCATATCTTTCACATCGATGCAATCACTAGCGTCTGTTATAGATTTGATGCTTATGAAAATTTTAGCAACTACAATAAATATTTATAAAACATTTTTACCATAATAAATCTCGAAAATTGATTATCGTGAATGTTATTATATTTTATAACAGTATTGTACTCATATGTTTATTATATATGATTTATTATTTAAAAAATTATAAATTGAAGTTTTTATTAAAACCGATTTGTAACATGTATTACACTCACAAAAATTGTGTTAAAATATTTAAATTTCCCGCAACGGATGTAACAAACCGGCATTGAACACCACCGACCTTCCGGGCCGCAATGAGCTCAACGAGAATGATGTGAACTGTGCTGAAAGTCGGTGCTTGTCGTTAAAACAGGTGGACGCCATTTTGATTTACTCGGTGCTTTTGGACTAGTGTCTGAGATCGAGACAAAATTTATCCCATTTAGTACGAGTTTGCATGTGTATAAGAGGAAATCTTAGTTTTATGTTAATAACAATATGTAACGGATAAAATACATGATTGGTAGAAGTGAATAATAAGGTACTGTACAGAATTTCTAAGGTTGTCTACAATACACTAACCTAAAATATTTTGCATTGCTACCTATGATCTATTGGTTTCTTTTATTTTAAATCTACAAACAATTGTACATGTTTATTGTGTACAATTACTTTCTGCACTTTATTGAAAGTAAGTAAGTGATTGATATTACTATCTTGAACAGTTTTGACAAAGACCGCTTTATTTTTTAAGAAGATTTTTAGAATGTATGATCTTCTAATCATAGATTTCCTTTGAACATATGTAAACGTTTTATCTAAATGTAAAAGTAATTTCAATAAAACAAATGGCTCGTGTCTTTGTGTATGTACGCCCTGTCGATGCAGTCTTCACAGATATAAAATTAGACAACAGTTTAAATGTGAGTACTTTTTAAAGTATCGTTTAATAAGAGTAGTATTTAATTATAATCAATAACATGCTTGGTTTTTACATGTTTTATAAAACAATGTATTTAATCCATGTTTAATTTATATGCTTTACATACATATTTTACACATAGTTTAATGTTATAAAATGTAACTTACTTTTGTGATTGTTATGAAAGAAAGTAAGTAGTAGCACATTATGTTAAATGTTATTGTACAACCAATGTGGAATTATTCAAGTTAATATAAAATTTTCAACATAGAACTTAAAATAGTCTTATATTCCTTGAAAATGTTTATCGTAATATCTTTATCGATCGTAAAAATAGTTTTTAAAACGTATAATTATTTCTTGTGCCTATGCTTTATTAGCTTTACGATATATATATTTATTTATGATATATATATATAGATACGATTACATAAATCTAAAAGATTAAAATATCGTACTAAATCATGCATTCGTACGATCACCCTGATACTACCGATATACCTAATTGTTTGTTTAGGGATTAATAGTTCTATAAGAATTCGTAATAACTTTATTACTGAATTTTATTTGTATCTTTATTTTTTAACACACAACTGTAGACATAAAAGTAATGATGCTATGTAAGAAGTAACTTTCTATTGCATGTTATTACTTAGAATATTGTGTAAAATTTGTAGGTACAATATTAGTCAGATTCTATTATTTTTCATAACTAATTTTTATAAAATGACAAAAATGCAAAATATTGTTTACTATGCTAATACATTTTTTCATATTTCATCAATTGTAAATGATTTGCATATTATCAATTACATCAAAGAAAAGTTACATAATAAGCCTAAATCGTTGAGTAATATTTTAACATTTTAATGCGGTTATTAAATTCGTATAAACAAAAAAAGTTTCCGTACGTTCTCGCGTCGAATATTTTTGCGTATGACTACATAGAGGCACAGAGATATGTTCGAATTCGTATACATCTGCGTTGAATTGGCAACGAAGCGAAAGAAGGGAATGTCGTGTACGTGCCTGTATCCGTGTTACGTCGGGACAGTAGTTCGAGAAGCGGCCCGTAGTGACCATGCCTCCTTCCCCCTCTAACCGAGTAGATGCTATCTTTAACAACTTATCTTACCGGGAACCGAAGACCGTACTATTTTGACAATAGAATATGCAATATTCTTTTTTTCGAACTATATGAAAAGGACTATTTTGAACAATTTATTGTGATTGGTGATTTATTGTGTATCATTTATTGACAATATAAAAAGATGGTTGTCATTAGTTGATACTAATTCAGAATACATTCACGGTGTACTGTTTTAAAGTATAGCTTAATATAAGCGGAAATGGAGCTTCGTAAAAGTGGATACTTCAACCCCCACCATTATACGGTCCCACATAGTAT
>SMSQ01018830.1:4666-20293 GCA_019453375.1 Ctenoplectra terminalis | reverse complement strand
ATCAAGTTGACAAATTTATCAGTGTCTGGATACTTATGAGCGGTAGTATTATGTCTCGCAACCGCAGTTAACGTATTAACACATTGACGGTGGTATCTTGATGTTGGAAATCTTATTACTGGTTAAAGCTTTGATCAAATATTTTCTTGCATACCTTTGGAAAAGACAGTGTGTTCCAAACAAGATCTTAATGTTAATTTTTTACACCTTTTTGGGGTAATTTCTTTTTTTTCTCATCAATTCAAACATCAAGTAAATTAACCAAATAAATAAGAAACAGTAAACTTTTTTTTTCCAAAAGGACACTAAGTCTTCACAGTAGTGCTTTGAAACTTAAAAAAGTTTACCGGTGCAAAGGGTAAAAAGAAATAAATAAATAACAGAAAAATAATCAATATTTTCTGTTTTTCCTTTCACTTTAGTTCTTTTTTTTCTGGAAAGTTGAACAAATTTTAACAAACTTGCATCACCTACCATTTTGTTATAGACAATTCAAGAAGATAATTATTTATCTTTCTGACTTCCTTCGCGTGTTCCATAATATTTTAATCATGGCTCTGCTTGTCACAGAATTTTCAACCCTTTGCACACCATGCGATTCTTTCTCACCGAAGAAAAGAAGTTTTATCTCGAACAGAAAAATTTACTATCCCTTGTGAAAGTACTTTTTATCCGTTTTATAAACCTCTGGTAAACGAAAGATAAATTTTTTATTCTGTAAATCATCATGGTGTGATATCTTTGGAAATTAAACGTGACAGTGTTGGAAACAGAATGTAGCCAACGCCAGAATGCGCCACGGATTAAAACATATTTTCACCAAATAAAATTATGAATGACCACCACAGAGAAGACAACATGAAACTTGAACGTAAGCGTTCAAAAATTCTTGCACAAAATGTGTCTAACTACAAGACTTTCCCACAATACTGTACACGAATACTAAAACAAAACCAACAGCGAACATCAGTGACGTCTTCCACCCGAAAATGGCAAATAGCGTTCACAGAGAGCGACACCAGGGGCCCGTGATGCCCCCATACGTAACACGCGTCAAGAGAGACATTCCAATCGAATCGGGGAGCCTCTTCTAACCGGAATTCGGTCCAGGACGTAAAGAAGATTCCTCCGTCGCGACGGACATGTCGACCGGTGCGTGGCGTAAAAAGCCAGCTAAAGCGGAAGAGATTTCGGGATGTGCCACGGGTTTGTACCAAGGAGGAAGCGAGATCTTTCGAGGGAGAAAAAGGAGTGATAGATACATAGGGAGATGCAAGGATCGAGGTAAGAAGAGCCTCGACTGTGGAGGTGGAGAACGTGGAAAGAAGAAGAAGAGAGAGAGAGAGAGAAAGGGTGGGGAAAAATAAGAGGCTCTTTCCGCGAGGCGAGCGAACCGGCTCGTACTCGATAGCATCTGCGGAGCCTCCGACAATAATAGTGTGGACCGAGAAATATGCGCGCGGGACCCGAGCCCCGTGAATCCTTCGGCGGTTTTGAGGTGGTGAGGTGGTACGGAGGCAAAGCTCGCCTGGTGGGGCGGAATTCTCCGCTCGGTAGCGATGGGATCGATCCGACGCTGGTAACCAACGCGCAAATCCTCCTGTCGCTTTCCTGGTCCACGAGTTTCAAGATACTTTAAAAACGGTCCGCCTAGAACACACTTTTACCACGAATTAATCGCACCGATTTTTATTCGACCCAAAATTCCTAACTTCTGTAATTCCACAGCTCCCTGGGCCCAGGTAACCCGAGACCTGGAGGCGCGCGCGAGAAGAGAATAGAAACAGGACGATTAGTTGGAGTACTGAAGGATCACGGAGAGAGTGAGAAGCGAGTACGTGGATGGATCGGCGAAAAAGTTGACGAAGACGTAGACTGGAAGGGGAATTGGACCCATCGCTACGGAACGGGCCTTGTGACGGAGAGGGGACATATACCAAGGTCCACCGGGCCTGTTCTTAGATGATCAGAGACACGGCTGATGGGCCAGTAGTGGCCCCAGAAATTCCAACAAGGACGAGGCATAATGCGCGACTCAAGGTCGGTTCTACTACCGACCAGAGAGTCCGAGATGGGACACGTTCAGCAGGGTCGTACCGTGACCTCGTCAGGCCCTCCTTCCCCTCCTCTCCAGGCTTCTCGGGCTCCTACTCCGTCCCTGCTGTCGTCCCTTACAGGCTGGGCCCCGCCAGCGAGGCAGGATCGTGCGCTGGAACAACGGCGCCCTGCGTATATCGGCCGCCTACTGCATGCCACCGCGACATTCCGTGTCGCTGGAAAAGAAAGAAAAAAAAAATAAATGTATGCCCTCCGGGGGTAGGCTCGATGACGAATAGTATAGTGAAACTCGAGACGCGACCTCGTCGATGTTTCGACGTTCCGATATTCGGCGAAACTGTTCGAGTGGGGGCAGAAAAAAATAGCTGAAGGTTGAGCTTCGTTGTTTCGGCTGGGAAATATGGGTCAAGAAAATCGCGCTCGCTTTCGAGAGTGGTCGAATTTTATTAACGGTTGGTTAATCTGTTATGGATACGTTATATTTACCAAATGAGATCTCTTCGTTGGCCTGTGTTTAATAATAATTGGAACTTTGTTTAGCCATGGAAATATCGAAGTTCTGAGCTGTTTTTTCACCGAAACTGGACCGTCGTCTTGCTCAGCTTGTTACGAAACTTGGAAGAGGCGATTCGACAAATCAGAAGCTAAATTGCCAAAATTGAGTTTCAACGATGTTGTAAAAAGCAGTAATTGAGAAGAAAGTTAATCAGTTAACTGATTAAGAAAGATTGGATAGCGAAATAGCTAAGAATTTAAGCGATGAAAAGTGGTATCTTCTTAATGCGATTTAACAGAACCCATTACCAAATTGCAAAGTATTGTTCCTTGGAACCAAACCCAACGGACGTTCCAAAGAAAATTCAGAATATAAATACTGAACCACTTTTCTAACCCGAGTGGTGTGTTCACCGTGTCGGACGCGGCACGTGTGCGTACGTTCTAGTATCAATTAGATTCACTAGGAACGAATACCGCATGAAATGCATAGTATCGGAAAGGAAGAGGCAGAACGATGGTACGACGGAGAGAAGAGAGAGAGAGAGAGAGAGCGAACTAGAAAGTTGTAAAGCGAAGAAGAGAGGGAGTTTAGGAAGAGCGTTAGGAGTGGGGGAACGCAAGGGCTCGATTGTGACGGTCCTGCTGGCCCTCAGGACGAGGCCCGCCTTTTTACACCGGGTAAGAAAGAGCCGCTTGAGGCCACCATGGTTGAAGCGAGATAAATGAAAAGATTATGGAAGGAGCAGACAGAAAGAGACGAGAGTAGGAACGCCTATACGGAGATGGAGCTAAAGAGAGAAAGAGAGAACCAGTCCGTGTTTTCGTCGGATGAAGAAAGATGCAGCGATCGAAGGATTAAACGGAAGAAGGGAGCGAGAAATATATATATATATATATATATATATATAGAGAGAGAGAGAGAGAGAAATAGAAGAGTAAAAAGGAAGGATGTTGGATGCGATGGTAGGTGGGAGAAGGGTGGTAGGTAAAAGCAGGATGGAAACGAGAAGGGAAGGAGAGGATCGACCGGGTGGTGCAAGAAGCGAAGGAAGAGAAGGCAAAAAGGAGGAAAAAAGGTGGGATCCCTTAAAAATTGAGACCCACAGAGGTGGGGATCGGAATTTCGGGCCCCGTAAACCGGCCAGTCTCGAGGAGGCCTTCGCGAAGATGAGGTGAAGAGAAGAGGAGATAGAGACGCCCGACGGGATAGAAGAAGAAGAAGGAGAAAGAGAAGGAGAAGAAGAAGGAGAAGGAGAGGAAGGAAATATATAGAGGAAAGAAAGAAAGAGGCAACGATCACGACGACGACCAGGAATACGAAGAAGAGGAAGAAGAAGAAGAGGAAGAAGAAGAAGAAGAAGAAGAAGAAGAGGAACCGTGCCTAGTCTACTGTGTACCCGGCATGGACCGTCAGTACACACTCTGCGTACTCGTACCGGCGCACCAGTACCGCACCTACGTGAACAATTACCATCAGCAGGCGCATCATCAGCGTCTGCAGCAGCAGCAGCAGCAACAACAACAGCAACGACAGCAGTACACCGAGCAGCAGCGCTCCTGCAAGCAGCCGTATCAGCAGGAACAGATTTACGAGAACGTCGTGTCCCAATATCGGATGAGAATGTGCTACCACAACGATTACGAGAACGACGAGCAGATACAGAGGTTCTACTGGGAGCAGTGCTACAGGCGCGATGACACCGACGCAACGGCGTACTATTACTGTGAATACGTAAGGGCTCTTGCAGGATTCTTGCGTGTCTCGTGCCCTTTTTGGAACCCGACCAAGTGAAATTCCACCGGCGCCTATGGCATCCAGTGTTCTCTCTCTCTCTCTCTCTCGTCCAATTTCATTTTCTTCCCTTCCAATATTGTAACAACGATAGCACCAGATACCAATTTCAAGTATCTGGCTCTGTATCTGCGTGTTCACGCGTCGAAAGTGGAATGTAGCTCGTTAACGATATACGAAGCTCCGCGAGGAGAGTGCAGAGCAGCGGAAGCGTTGCACAGAAATTTTCTGCGCGAACGTTTCTTTCTTTTTTTTTTTTCTTTTTTTTTCGGTATTTTGTTTCGCTGTCGCTTCAGGGCGACCGACCGCGGAAGAATCCAGGGTGCAGGATCGCCTGGCACTTACAGCAACACCGTAAATCATGTGTAATGGTATTTCCTTGTCTGAAAAGCGAAAGAATGCCCGAGTAGTGTTGCGCGTGGCTTCTGTCGAGCCAGGAACGCGCGCGTGATCGAGGTGAAAACACTGGACGGCGTGCTGTTCCGAATCCAACGTCATTTTCGAGAGCTCGATTCTACCCGAAAAGTGTTGCCCAAGTGTTGTACGCGCGAGGTGCACGTTGCTTAACACTGGAACCACACCGGACCGGTCAGACGACTGAAAATTTTATAAATTTACCACGGTGCATTTTTTGGTATAATACACGGTTGACCCTTTGTAATCGAAATTTTGTTTGTTTATCAGCGAAAAGAACTGTGATTACGGTATCTTTGGTTGCAAAATTTTTTAAGCAATAATTGCTATAGGTGGGTTGTGGTATCACTACAGTAATGCAGTAACAAAATTTAATAGTACAGTAATAACTGAGTGAAATCAATTTTTTTTAATGTAAATACGTCGGTTAGTAACTCTGAAGTCACATGGCGCTATAGAGGGTTGTTTCTTTCTTTCTTTTTTCAAATATCTGTTGTCGTAGTTTGTTCGGTAAATAAGTGTAGTTTGATCGTTGGTAGTTTTAGTGTTGAGGGTACTTTCCTATGAAAATGTTGGAGAACTTGGTTGTTTTCAAGATTTTATTTGAAAGAAAGTAAACAAGGTAGAGTCAAGAAATTTTTTGTACTGTGTTGTGGCTTCTTGGAAATTGTGAAACTAATTTTTTTGGCAAGTTTTATTTTACTGTTTTAGCGATAAAAAATTGTTGATTGTTTGTGGAATAACTCCTGGTAGAATTGTTTAAAATAAGAACTGCACTTTTTTTTTTTAGTAACATTAGTTCATTTTATCTGTAACGAATGGATTTTTATTCACACAGATTTAGTTACTACGCTTCTTGCATTTAAATTCTATTTTTAGTGTACATTCTCCACGCACGTAATTGCTGCGCTTCAGCATGAAATCTAAAATCCGTCAAATTGACTGGTTCCGTGAATCTGGTGTTGAAGCTCATAAAATTGTCTACAGTCACGTAAAAGCTTTGAAATCTCCGATTTTGTCAGATATTTAAATAACGAAATTCTAAAAAAATGTGCAGCTTGATTCACAGAAATGTTTATGAAAGAGAAATTATTAATCGAAAAGCTATGATTGTAGATGATTCAGCGGAGAATTTAATTGTTAACAAAATACCATAACGGTTATTACAATCGGTTCACAATTTTTTATTTAGACTTTCCGATTAATTTCTGTTTTATCAGCAGCGCAGACAAATTTGCCAAGAAAAATTTGTTTTATTATTTCCAAGAAGCCAGAATACAGCGCAAACATTTATTTAATTCTGTGTTGTTTAATTTCTTTGAAATAAATTCTTGAAAATGATTGATTTTTATAATAGTTTTAGGGGAGGGTATTCTTAACACGTTGGTTACATAGTACAAAAATAAAAAGAGCAAAAGAGTAAATTAATCCGTTTTTTACTTCATGGTAATTGTGTTTCTGGACTCAAGAGTGGAAAGAAATATTTGAACAAGTGTGTACCTCGTGCGTTTGGCAATGTGTTAAGAATTTACGTCAGAAATGTTATTTTATTTTATTGTCGCCATTTTATGGTGTTATTTTAATGGAATTCTCCAAATTTGGATTTTTAATCCTTCTATTGTGTCCAAGTTATATTTCTTTATTTGTACAATTCTTTTTATTTTTAACTTTGTCAGGNTCCAAGTTATATTTCTTTATTTGTACAATTCTTTTTATTTTTAACTTTATCAGGCTCCTATCTCTTGAGTTTGCAATTTTTTTGTTGCATTTGTCAACAGAATTTGCAATAACCAAATTATATTTCTTTATTTGTACAATTCTTTTTATTTTTAACTTTATCAGACTTGTATCTCTTGAGTTTCCAATTTTTTATTGCATTTGCCAACAGAATATGCAATAACCAAATTATATTTCTTTATTTATAGAATTCTTTTTATTTTTAACTTCATCAGACTTGTATCTCTTGAGTTTGCAATTTTTTATTGCATTTGTCAAGAGAATATTAAATAATCAAATTATATTTCTGTATTAATGTAATTCTTTTTATTTTTAAGTTTATTAGACTTGGATCTCTTGAGTTTGTAATTTTCTATTACATTTATCAACAGAATATGCAATAACCAAATTATATTTCTTTATTTGTACAATGCTTTTTATTTTTAACTTTATCAGACTCCTATCTCTTGAGTTTGCAATTTCTTGTTACATTTGTCAAGAGAATATTAAATAACCAAATTATATTTCTGTATTTGTACAATTCTTTTTATTTTTAACTTCATCAGACTTGTATCTCTTGAGTTTGCAATTTTTTATTGCATTTGTCAAGAGAATATTCAATAACCAAATTATATTTCTTTATTAATATAATTCTTTTTATTTTTAGCTTTATTAGACTTGTATCTCTTGAATTTGCAATTTTTTATTGCATTTGTCTAGAAAATTCTCAATAACCAAATTATATTTCTTTATTAATATAATTCTTTTTATATTTAGCTTTATTAGACTTGTATCTCTTGAGTTTGCATTTTTTTATTGCATTTGTCAAGAGAATATTCAATAACTAAATTATATTTCTTTATTAATATAATTATTTTTATATTTAAGTTTATTAGACTTGTATCTCTTGAGTTTGTAATTTTTCTATTACATTTGTCAAGAGAATATGCAATCATAATTATTACAAAGTGATTGTAAGTAATTATGAACATAATAGGAGGTTTAAATTGATACATAATCTATAATCGAAGTTTCTAAATGGTCTACGAATATTTTAGTAAATGAAAAATTTGATTTTCTGATGATTTTTGCTTTTTATTTGGAAGAATGACAGATTTAATTTTTTTTAACGTGTCGTTTTGCAATTGTGTTACAGGCGAAGAAGGAAATCTACGATGTGAAGCAACAGAGGTTATGTCTAGCCCAGGATGAGTACAATCACCTCAACAACGCTCTAACGACGCTCGGCGCATCTCGCACAAGTTGTGAGTACCTAAATAGTAGCGGTATTTATTTTCTGGAATTTTTTACCATTCCGAGTATACACTTGCTGACAAAAGTTGAGAAACAAAATAATCGTCTGAGAATCGTGTTTCGCTTAAAATTTATCGTGCTCTTTGTGCAGTACTGTTATTTCCTTAATTATTTAAAATAAAGAAAAATGTTTCATCAGAAAAATTATTTGATTTCATGAAAGGAATTTGAAAAATGTTTTATTGAAAAATTATTTAATTTCATGAAAGGAATTTGGAAAATGTGTTGATTTCATGAAAGGAATTTAAAAAATGTGTTATTGAAAAATTATTTGATTTCATGAAAGGAATTTGGAAAATTATTTGATTTCATGAAAGGAATTTAAAAAATGTTTTATTGAAAAATTATTTAATTTCATGAAAGGAATTTGGAAAATGTTTTATACAATAATTATTTGATTTCATGAAAGGAATTTGAAAAATGTTTTATTGAAAAATTATTTGATTTCGTGAAAGGAATTTGAAAAATGTTTTATACAATAATTATTTGATTTCATGAAAGGAATTTGAAATATGAATAGAAATATATTTTTATTACGTATTTTTTGCCAGGTTTATTTCCATTCTTTGAATTCTTTCCTAAAAATAGATTTTTATTCTATTTTTTTTGTTTTTTTGCCAGATTTATTTCCACTAAAAATTATATTTTTTTCAAATACCTATAATTTTAATTTCTTTTTAATAAACAAGTATGTTTTAACTTCTAGTGTCAATATGTGTAATTTTTCAAATTTTTGTTCATAATTAGGAAATTTTTTAAGAGATGTAAAATGTGATTTAGTCGAAAAAGATTTAAAAGTTATGAGAGTTAATCAGTTGCCTTACAATGATGCAGATTATAGTCTAAATAAAATAAAGACACATTGCATATATAATGAAGCTTAATTTTAATTTTAATTATAATTTTTATTTATGAAATTGAAAATCACCAAATTATATACAATATACATAAATTATAATTAAAATTACAATTATTTATTAACAATAAATTATACTTAAAATTACAATTATTTATCAACAATAAATTATAATTAAAATTGCAATTATTTATTAACAATAAATTATAATTAAATACAAAAGAAATTAGTGTAGATCGAGGCGAATCGGATAATTTTCTTTTGATTTAAAGAAAATAACAATCATAATTTAGAAAATTAACTTTTTATTACTAATTCGTAATTAGTACCCATTTAATTTGAACATTAATAATAAAAAATTTATATTTATTTAAATCATGATAAAAAGTTAACTTTCTAATTTTTGACTATTATTTTCTCACCATCAAAAGAAAATTATCCAATTCGCCTCGGTGTCTACCCTAATCCTCTATAAACTTTGCTCGCTTATCGGAAAAGAAAAAAATTAAATTTTATTAAAATTTCTTATTTCTATTTGAAATTTTTGGGACCAACAATTTCTATAAATTAACCTAAAATAACCTATAATTTCTATAAATTTATATAATTAACAAATTCTATAAACGATAGTGGTACAGTAATAAAACAGTATAACGACGAACAAATAAAATAAAATTTATAAAATATCAATACCACGAGTATATAACTAAATTAGAATAAATCGAGGCGAATCAAATTATTTTCTTTTGATAGTAAAAAAATAATACTAAAAATTTAGAAATTCAACTTTCTATTTACCCATTTTAATCGAACAATAATAATAAAAAATTTGTTTACCCTCAAAAATTTCTCTTTTCACTTCTGTTCGCCTCGGTTCACCCTATAGGAATATCACAAGTCGAACAACAAAATAACGATCGATTTGTCTTGTCTACAGTGTGCTCCAGTTCAAGTTCATTGAGTACCAAGTATGATCCGGATCTTTTGAAATCCGACGTCGCACTCGCGAGGAGTCGAGTTTCCCGGTTGAAACGAGAGCTCGAGCAGATTCGAGCTGAAATGAACTGCACGCAGCGAGGAGTGGACACTCTTGCAAGGTATAACATTGTTCTGTTTTGCGGTACATATTTTTAACCCTTTGCAGTCTTACGTCCAACCAGACTCCACTTTTTATTTTGCTCCATTGCTTTCTGTTCCGGGATATAAAATATATTCTTCAATACAAAAATTCTTTATCTACATACATTACTGGTTATGACAACACAAAAATCTTGCCAAATTATGAGCAATTTTTTGAAGCTAGATTACTGAATTATCAACTAATAAAAAAGTGTAGAACTTGGCTGGAAGCGCAAAGGGTTAAGAAAAAAATATTTGTGACAATGAAGTTTTAAGAAGAATATATTTTTCAGGGATGTATCAGAAGAAATGGACGAATTTTGAACGTAAAGACTGATATAAAGATCTGTAGTCCTCAACCTTTTTTACTCCATGGTGTTTCCAAAACTTTCAACATCATTGTACCTCTTCTATCATTTTCCTAACGCTGAGTACCCTTTCTAATAAAAAAAAGTTGCATGTACTTTAATAGTAGTCAGAATATATTTATTATTTTCTTTTTTGCTAGACAAACAAGATAATAATAGGCGACAAATAAAATTCGTTGGTAATAAGATATAAATGAAATAAAAAGAAGTAAGCTGTTTGTTGCAGCATTAAAAAGCTTGCAGCGCGTTACATCTACTAAACTCTTCCACATTTTGAGAAAAATTGCTATATACGAATTACTAGTAATAACTTTGCTATGCTAATGAATCATGAAATTTTCCTCTGGTTGGGAATCTCTTGCATGACATGGCCACGTGGAGAAATGCATGGTTAAAATCTATGTGATTATTTAATATAGTATTCTTGGAAGTATATTTATAAAGTTGACTATAGAGAGGAAACAAAATTTAATTTGATTGAACAATTTTAAAAATATAGCAAGATATTCAGGAATTAACGTTTGAACGTTCTCATGAAACCACATTATAAATGATTAGTTTAAAGGATAGTTTTTTAAGATACTGTTGGCCAATTATTTTTTATAACATTATTTAAAGGGTGGTTTTGAAATATTAAAATATTTATCAGGTGAATAAATGAGTTCTCACAGTTTAGTAGATTTTTTAAAGATTCCTTGACTACTTATAGAAAGCTGTAAATTTCCAAAATTAATTGTATAATTTGTTCCCCATTAATAAATACATGTTTAAGAAAACTGCGAGAACTTATTTATACACCTGATAGAATAAAAGTACACTTCTACACTCGCCACCAGAAAGATTTTAACCCTCAAGTTTTTAGGTGACCTAATTCACCCATTTTCTGTTTTTGGATACTCTAAATGCTTGATTTGTTTTTCTGTTGTATCCTAATTTGATTTACTGACTTAAAAAAACTTCTTAACGTCTCATCAAACTTCTTAACATTTCTTCCAAAATACTAATATAGTAAATAAAAAACCAACTTCATTCCTGTACTAAAACCTGTAACTCAACCAATTTTCATACAAGTCCCATAAAATTTCTGTATCTAAAAATCCTGACCTAATTTCATAATCCACCTGTCTAAACGCCCTTCCTTTCCTTTTCCTGCTCTCACACCACCAGAATTCTTTTTCACATCAGATCTACAGAATCAGACACGTTCAAAATTTGTCCAGCTATTTTTCCACATCCCCTGTTACAACAAAACGAATCACTCATATTATAACGTTATCATGATCTATATAAAAAAAAAAAAAAAAAAAATTAATATTCTAATCGTTTGATCTTTGATGCAGCGTCGAGCAGAAACTAAGCGGACACCATGGCGGTTGTTACAACATCACGGAGGCCCAGGCGATCATGACTGAGCTCCGGAACATCCAGAAGTCGCTAAGTTCCGGTGAAAAGGAGAAAGCCGAGCTGATGCAGTCCCTGGCGCAGTTAAAGGACGAGCTGACGCGGCTCCAGCTCTGCGAAGGTAGTCCCGAGGCTAGCACGCTGAGCTTACCCCAGGAGAAGCTCAGTACAGCGTCTCAGACCGACCTGTCCGGCGAATTGGTCCCAATCGGCACCCGTTTGGCCGAGATGGCGCGGATGAGGTTGCAATACGACGAGGCGAGGAAGAGGATACAGCACATTCAACAACAGCTAGCTGATCTCGAGGAAAAAGTGACACCCGGCCAGACAGAGAGCGACAAAGACAAGCTCCTGCTCTTCCAGGAGAAAGAACAGCTGCTAAGGGAGCTCAGGAGCATCACGCCTCGCACCAGAACGCAGCAGGACATGAAGAAGATCCAGAGCGAGATCCGTCGCCTTGAGCAGGACCTGAACAACGCTCTGGAATTGTCCAACAAGACCATCACCGACCGCGTGAGGCTGCACGAGGAGAAACAGCTGCTTCTGCAGCAGCTGAGGGACGCTTTGCGCTCAATGGCGATGCTCGAGGGCCAGCTCAAGACTCTCAGCGCGAGCACGCTCTCGGTGAGCAGCAGCTCCAGCCTTGGAAGCCTCAGCACGACCAGCAGCAAGGGTTCTCTGAGCTCTGGACTCAGCTTCACCGACATCTACGGCGGTCCCCAGTGTCTGGGCCCTGTTAGCTCTCAACAGGAGCGACCTGTGGACATGGTAGACCTGCACAGACGGGTGGAGAGACTACTCAGAGGCACCGAACAGAACAATCTCGTCAGCACGCCCTCGCCTGGCCGATCACAGCCAAGCTTGTCGCCGAGATCTAGCCTGTCCAGCGTCAGTCCACCTGTTTCACCGCTCTATGAAAACGCTCCGATGGGACCACCGCCTGCGTACGAGCACGTAGAGATGCAGAGGCGGCAGCATCAGAGACCCATCACCTCGTCCAACGCTCACTTGGACGGAAACCAATTGGAGGACCGTTTGGCAGAGCTGAGGCTTAGTCAACAGCAAACGTCGTTGCACGAGCAGTCTTGCACTGGCTCCCAAGATCGTTTGAAGCTGGTCGGTGGTCCACATCCTCCTGTTGAATTGCAGTCCGGAAATATGTCCCAAGGAAGCGGCCTTGGTAGGCCTGTGTGTGTAATGCAGCATCAAGCGCCCTCTCAGGATCCACCGCCTCTTTCGCCTATCAGCGAGACACCTCCTCCTACCGGTATTCGTTCGAGAGCCAGCAGTTCTGGGACTAATACCAGGTCCGTCTCGGCTGCGGTTTCCGATGAAAGTGTCGCGGGTGATTCCGGTGTGTTCGAGGCATCTAATCGGAGGAAACTTCCTGGAGTGATCGGCGACGTTGACTCGCTGGCGCTAGGGGAGATGAGTTTGGAGACGGCACAGGTGCAAATTAAGCTTAGGTTCGTTTCACGTTTGTAATTATGTTTTGTATATTGGAGGGTTGTACGGAGGAGGTATGGAATTTATGGATAAGGAGGAATTTTTCATCGGTTTGGAAAGGTAGATAGGGAAAGAATCGAGAAATTTTTGATCGATTTGGAAAGGTAGATAGGGAAAGAATCGAGAAATTTTTGATCGGTTTGGAAAGGTAGATAGGGAAAGAATCGAGAAATTTTTGATCGGTTTGGAAAGGTAGATAGGGAAAGAATCGAGAAATTTTTGATCGGTTTGGAAAGGTAGATAGGGAAAGAATCGAGAAATTTTTGATCGGTTTGGAAAGGTAGATAGGGAAAGAATCGAGAAATTTTTGATCGGTTTGGAAAGGTAGATAGGGAAAGAATCGAGAAATTTTTGATCGGTTTGGAAAGGTAGATAGGGAAAGAATCGAGAAATTTTTGATCGGTTTGGAAAGGTAGATAGGGAAAGAATCGAGAAATTTTTGATCGGTTTGGAAAGGTAGATAGGGAAAGAATCGAGAAATTTTTGATCGGTTTGGAAAGGTAGATAGGGAAAGAATCGAGAAATTTTTGATCGGTTTGGAAAGGTAGATAGGGAAAGAATCGAGAAATTTTTGATCGGTTTGGAAAGGTAGATAGGGAAAGAATCGAGAAATTTTTGATCGGTTTGGAAAGGTAGATAGGGAAAGAATCGAGAAATTTTTGATCGGTTTGGAAAGGTAGATAGGGAAAGAATCGAGAAATTTTTGATCGGTTTGGAAAGGTAGATAGGGAAAGAATCGAGAAATTTTTCATCGGTTTGGAAAGGTAGATAGGGAAAGAATCGAGAAATTTTTGATCGGTTTGGAAAGGTAGATAGGGAAAGAATCGAGAAATTTTTGGTCGGTTTAGGGATGTTTTAACCCATAGTAGTGGAAAGGAAATTAATAGGATTTGAATGTGTAAAGTTTTCATAAAATTAGTAAGGTAAAATTATTACTTTGAATTGTTGGATTAAAAGATGATGGAGAATAGAGATAGATTTGATAATCAGTTTTGAGAATTGATTAAATGTTTTTCAAGCTTTTGTTAATTGATGGTACCAAAGTAAGGAACCATTTCTATGTAGTCTTGGTGAACAAGATTTTGTTATATACTTGGTTTTGCTAAGATATTTGTGGATGTATAGGGTTTTTAAATTTTTACACTTCTTTGTGAAAGATACTATCCATGAAACTGAACTGGATTCAATGGAGTCTTCAAATATAAGAAAGTACTGAGAAACTTTAGTAAAATATAAAGAAAAGAATATGTTATAGTTGTAAAATTATAGTCTTTGTCATTGGTATACCATTTCACTGAAAAAAGAAGTATTAGCATCACAGATACTTAATTTTTAAATAAAATGTAATCTTACATTTTGTTAATTTTAAAGTGTTTGTACAAGAAGCTAAAAACTTTTGTTTACTTAAAAAAATTTTAATTAAATCTCACATGATTGTTTCTATCTTATAAAAACAGTAATCAATCAGTGTTTTGTGTAAACGCAAATTTTTAAAGGAACAATTTGTTTGTTTAGATATTCTGTAAGTGACGGTTTGCTTCACGTTGGAATTGAACGTGCCAGAAATTTGGCTGCCCTTTTTATTCCTAACAATGCGCAAGTGTGAGTATTTATTTAAACGTATAATTTACTGTTTAACGTTTGTTTAATATGTAAAGAAGTAAATGATAAATATGAATACGTTTAAACGCAGATTCTACGCTTTCATCGTATATTCTAAGATGATTTCACTTTTATATTTAAATATTAGAAGATAAAAATACTTTTTTACAATATTACAATGTTACAATAATCGTTAACTTAAAAATATTAAAACAGTTTAGTATCTTTTGAACAGAGAATAGAAAAAGATATATGATTCTATTCAAATGAAAAAGGATCTGATTATTTCTACAGTAACAATTTTTATTTGTCAAAAGAATTGATATAAACTATATTAATTACTGTTTTGCTATGATGTTGCTTTAAAAATCTAAAGACTTCCTATGTCTTTATTAATTACTGTTTATTACTATTTTAATAATAGTAATAATATTTAATTTTAATAGTAATAGATATAAAATAATGATAATAGTAATAATATTTTATTACTATTTTAATAATAGTTATCAAATTTTATAATTAACAAAAAGTGGCAACTATTATTAAATTAGAATTAATTTGATAGTTTTTAATTTTAATAGAAAGAAATTAAATTAGAAATAATTTAATAATAAATAATTTAATAATTATTAAAATGATATTATTACTATTATTAAATTAATTTTTAATAATTATTAAAATAATATTATTACTATTATTAAATTAATTTTTACTATTATTAAATTATTTCTAATTTAATTTCTTTCTATTAAAATTAAAAACTATTAAATTAATTCTAATTTAATAATAGTTACCACTTTTTGTTAATTATAAAATTCGACTAACAAGTATCCTTTAATGACCTTGAATGATTCTAAGATACAGTTCATTGAACTTTTCTCAACATTTGCTACCAGATACTAATAATAAAAAAAGAAACACAACCGACTGCATAAAAACTCAAATTTAATTTTCATTCCATAGAACAAATCTTTTTTTTTTTT
>SMSQ01018829.1:0-22109 GCA_019453375.1 Ctenoplectra terminalis | reverse complement strand
AGAAATATATCGTTCTAAATTTATAAAATTTTTATGAGAAATTACGAACCAGTCATTTTTACCTGTTCGGTAGTTCTAGCGTTAATTGTGGTGAATAATAATTGTTACATTATTCGTTACTTTTTTTATGAATGATCACTGTCATTTAATTTTAATATATTCTTCGATATAATGTTTAAAGAAACAGGTACACTGATTTACAAATTTGTTCGCTCAATTTTTCGTTCATAAATATCTACTCTTATTTTTATTCTTACAGTTAGATATCAGGTTAGAAAAAATACGTAGGTATTTATATTTCAATTTTCTAAATTAAAGATAAAATGTACGTTTTCTGGAAAAGCTGCTGAAAATATATTCGAAGGTCTAAGAATATGATACCAGTTATTGCATAAGTCGCGAGCGCAAACAGCGTGCTTAAAATTAGTTCTTGTTTCCTTCGTGATCTCTCACGAATCCAATGTAAGCTCACGATACATCCATTCTGAAATTAATCGTCGATTTTTTCTTTCGTTTAACACTAGAACTACCGAACAAGTCAAAATGACTTGTTCATAATTTCTTCTAGAAATTTTAGAAATTTACAATAATTAATTTTTGAGGATTTTCCGCAATCTTTTGTAAAAAATATGCATAAAGAATCGTTACCCTTATTATAGGTATTTTTCGAAATACCTATCATTTTGATTTCTTTGGTACAAATAACTCTACTTTAATCGCCGGTAGTTCTAGTGTTAATTATTTGGCAACGTGTGAACGAATCTGTGAATCATCGTTAATATAATTTACGCTTGAAGACTTTTATGAGACGAAGGCAAAGAGAAAAATAATCATTGTAACTTTAACATTTACTGTAATTTTAAACAATTTATTTTTGAAATTCAATTGAATGAATCGTAATCAACGTTCGACGATGATTTGAAGAGAAACATGGAAGTTTGAGTGGAATTAGAAATATAATTTTTAAACACAATGTTAAAACACGTTGTTCAGGTACTACGGTGTCTCTTCACTCGCTGTCGACTGGACAGCAATGACGTTCATGGGTTATTACACGATTTTCATCTTTCCTGCCACATACATAGTGGACCGGTGGGGACTTAGATGGAGTAATATTGTCGGATGCGCTATCTCTTGCCTCGGTTCATGGATCAAAGTTTTGTCGGTCAGTCCTGACAGATTTTATGTCACCTTCATTGGACAATCTCTGGTCGCTTCCACACAGGTTAGACACTAATTCCTCGTTTCCTCGTCTCTTCTAATTTCATAGTCAGAATATTATAATACTATGCACTGAACGGTACCACGATTAATAAACAGTTATTTGTCTACCAGACAAATTGAAAGACAGAACGTGAAATTATAAATTACACTATAGAGAAGTATTTTTTTTTTTTATATTTTAAACTTAAAAAATGTACAATATTAAATAAATAAATGCAGAAATTAAACACACTAAATCTGATAAAGGAATATTTAAAAGCACAGAATTTATATAAAAGTAACTTCATAGAGAAGACAGCAAAGTTAAGTTTTATATTATTTCATCAGTGACAAATAAAATTAAGGCTATGAAAAATATTAAAAAATAGAATAAATATCGCAATAGTATCTAGAAAAATTTTTATACAGTCATTTTTAACACTCGGAAGGCTGAAAGATGCGAATTTCGTTTCGCGAGTCCTTTAAGTAGTATAAGACGGTTTATGTCAGACCAGTCCGGTTAGAAGTAATACTGCTGCAGTTTCAACCCGAGCAAAGGAATCGCGGCAAGGAGAGAGGTACCGTGATAGTTAACGAGTGTCAAAATGTGAAAATATATAAGAAAATTGCAGGAAAAATAAAATGGATCGGGACAAAATGAACAAAGGCGAGGCTTGGCGAGAGCCTGCCTTAATAGTATAAAAGTGAACCAGCGATGCAATAAATCAGTCTTCAAAACATCCGACATAATATAAGGCTTGAAGCATGATCAATTACACCTATGGTAAAATTACAATTGTCTGCGTACCGGTAATTTTTTTACAGGTGAAATTTCCGACGAAAATATTTAAAGTCGAGTTTTTACGTTTGAACAATGTATTTGTGGATCTGCATCCAAAACAGGGTAATCCGACACGTTTCGTTGAAATAATCGGGCGAATTACAAACAGAGTAGAAACGAGTTCGTGAAAACGTGTCGTAAATTATTGCTAATGCAAGGCATTACAAGTCTAGTCGAACTTTATGTACCCGAGGCTTAACCTCGAAGCACTATCTCGCAGAAAGATTTATGCTTGTTCACTGACTGCATTTCGAGTGCAACGAAACCTCTGCGACTTTCGCTTCCGAGATACCTTGTAATTCCAAAATCCGAAAAGAAAAATTTTGGTTCGCCTGAAACATTCCGAAATGTTAACACGAGCCGAGGTATCTTAATTTTTTTATCACAGAGATAGAAGCAAAGAATTTATTTTATTTTATTTCTACGAGTGTTATAAAATGTAGACTGTTATTCTACTTAATTTTGTGAAGATCAGTCGCGTTCGATTCTTTCAGACTATATTTTTTTAAACTCGCGCAAAACTGTTTTACCTTTTAGAAAAATGAAACGTAAGAAAAATTTGTTTAATACAAACGCGAGAAAATTCACAAGTAGATATAATTTTATATTCATTTATCGAGTTCTTTTTTTCATGTCAGACCATAGTTTTGATGGTACCCGGACGTTTAGCGGCGCAATGGTTCGACGCCAACGAAGTTTCCACGGCTACGTCGTTGAGCATTTTTGGTAACCAACTTGGAATAGCCTTAAGCTTCCTAATTACACCGATAATTGTGAAAAATCATGAGAATCTAGACGATATTGGCAAGGGCTTGTCGCATCTTTTTTGGGGCGTAGCTATCATCATGACGATCTCGTTTGTACTAATCGTAACACGTAAGTTTGTTCTATAAAACAATTTTCTTCGTTGCTAAATAAAAATATTTATAAGGTTAAGCAATCTTGAAATCAAACTTACAGTGAAAGAAATTATAGAATAATTGATAACGAAATTTACACTTGCATGATAATTTATTAGATCGCTGCATGAGCTCTGTCCTTTGATCTGTTACAATTATTAGCAACAAAAATGCAATAATTTTTCTAGTTTCTATAAAACTTCGGAAAATTCATCGAAAATATCTTTATCAATCGTCAGTTCGAATTACAAAAATTCTAAAACAAAAAGAATTATACAAACCAATAAGAAAGATAAATAATAGCTGAAAATGTATGATTTAAAACGAGCGTAACCCATTTTCAAAAATTAAGTTTTTCAACTAATTTTGTAACAGATAGAACTTCTACAGTAACCAATACAGGAAGTGCATCGATGTTGGATCTCCCAATCATTTTATTACTATTTATATATAACTTTCTTAATGTTAAATCTAAAATTGATTTTTCAACTTTAAAACAAATGATTTTGATGAAATTGATTTTTCAACTTTAAAACAAATGATTTTGATAAAATTGATTTTTCAACTTCAAAACAAATGATTTTGATAAAATTGATTTTTCAACTTCAAAACATACTTTGATATTGAGCTAAGTACCATGTCAGAATCCACGTGAAAAATTGTAACAAAAATCATTTTAGGAATTAGGAAAAAAAAAATAAGTCGTAGGTCCAACTTTAGTGCGCTTCCTCCTCTTATTATAATATATACAATCTATTTATTAATCTATTTATTAATCTTCTAAAAAAAAACAAACATTATTCCACACAGTATTCGAGAACGATCCTAAAATACCGCCAAGCAAGACACGAGCCCTACAAAAATTGAATCAAATGTCTGCTGAAGAAAATTTTATGCAACCAGTTAAGAGACTGCTTAAAAACAAATGTTTTGTACTGCTTTGCAACACCTACGGTTTAGGCGTTGGTGTATTAAATATCGCTGGAACGCTGTTGAATCAGATATATCTCGCACACTTCGAGGTGAGCCGATTAAAAGAATTGTTCACCATAAATTGTTCGCCACAAATTTCTAACTATTCGATTTTAGGAAATTGGAACTGTAGGAAGAAGCAAGTTAACGTTGAACGGATAAAGAATGATATCTATATTAAAATTTAATTATTTCAGCACGGTGAGGAGGACGCGGGTAGAATCGGTTTGATCATGATCGTTTCGGGGATGTTAGGCTCCGTCACTTTTGGAATGATTGTCGATAAGACGCGTAAATACAAGTAAGAGGACTGTCTGACGTTATAAAATTATTTTCTGTATCACTTTTTCTATCTCTGCAGCTCGTTCCTCTCATTTGCATGAATTTCGTTCCGTTGCTTTTTTTTCTCTCTCCGACGATTATCGAGAAATAAAAATGGTGTACCGCGCGATCCATATATTTTTTTATTAGATTTTAGATGGTACACGACGTTGAAAGATATTGAAAAATAGAAAGATAGAAATATGAAAAATATTTCCCGATCGTTTACATTTTTTTTTTTAATATTATCATATTTGTAAGGATTCATTAAGCGTCGTTCTTTATTTTATCCTGTGTCTGGTATATTAATTTCCGGGAAAATAAAAAATATAGATGTGATTTGAAAAAGATATATATAAAAGTCGTTTCGAATACATACATCCGTCAAAGTTTCAATGTTTGCTATTTCCGATTCATCGTGTTATCCTAAATGTATTTATTTTGTAAAAAATGGATCAGTCTCTGTATTGTTAGATCGAATTCGTTGATACACTGTGCGTTTTTGTCAGCACTCATTCTTTTCTAACACATGCTTCGCGAATATGCTTTTTTCTTTCTTTCTTTCTTTCTTTTTTTTCCTTTTTTTTTAATATAATAACAAAACTGGACGTATGTGCTTTCAGGGAAACGACAGTGATCGTGTATTTTCTCTCTCTGTGCGGCCAAATATTCTTTTCTACGTCCACATGCCTCGAAATGAAATGGATGGTGTATGTGTCGGCCATTTTTCTGGGGTACTGTATATACGTGCACGCGCCACGTATTTATATTGACATCAGATCATTGCGATTAACAAATTTAAGTCTGAATACTTTCAAATGTGTTTCGTTCGTGTTTATCGATTTTTTAATTACTTCGCTCGGACATATGAAACAGTACAAACTTTTTTGGATCTTACTATTCTAAAACAATTTCTATTTTCATTTTTGCGCGTTTTACGAATATTTCGAGTTTCTGTTTACTGATAAATGTAAAAGTTATTGTAGAACAAGTTAGACTCAGCGAGTTTGATTAATCTAATTTATTTAATTACGATGGAAAGTATTATTCTTTTCGCACTAGTAACGTTACAACTTACTTTTAATTTTTAAAATAGATACATCTTTTTTTAATTAAAAATCAAGCTTAGCAACTCATTAAGATTAAAAAATATAATATACAGATATAATATCTCATCTACTAATATTGCAATACTTCTTACTCGATTACTCAAAAGTTTAGAATCACTTTAAGATTTGTACCTAAACCAGCCAAATATTTGAAATAATTTTCTCATCTGTATCTATGCAAAGTCTCTCACTATTTTTTTATTGATTAAAAATTTATTTTCTAGTATTACCAGTAATTTTCTGTATTTTAATCAATCTTTCACTGGAAAACACAATTTTAACACTAGAACTACGGAACCAGTCAAAATGACTGGTCCACAATTTCTTATAGAAATTTTATAAATTTACAACGATATATTTTAAGGGATTTTCTATGACTTTTTGTAAAAAATATGTACAAAGAATCGTTACCCTTATGATAGATACTTTTTCAAACACCTATCATTTTTATTTCTTTGAAAAAAAAATTAATCTACTTTAATCGCCGGTAGTTCCACTATTAAATTCCCTTTTTCTCTTACTCCTTGCGTTTCTTTTAATTCAAAGTGATTCTAAACTTTTCATCTGCCGATACCACTGTTATATCTTAAGGTTCGAGAGTAATCATCTGAAAGCGCCCGCTCATAATTCTTTTCAGAAATCATTCGAATCGATTCATCCGACTTTAAGACCATCTTTGGTACGACTTAATACCCGCACGCTGATTGCTTTCAAAGCAAAGCGCGCAGTCTGTTTCACCGAAAAAAAAAAAAAGAATGGCCTAAAGTGTAATTATTTTCCGCAGGTACTTCGTGGTCGGGTACATAGCCTTAGGATACGAAATGTGCGCGGAATACACGTATCCGGAGTCCGAGGGTATAGCGGCGGGAATTTTGAACGTGGCTAATAACGTTTACGGAATGGTGCTTGTTTTAATTATGGGTCGACTGATGGAGGAATACGGTGACATTCCGGTGCACGTTGGACTTTGCGCGGCGCTGCTCGTCGGCTTCATCATGACCATGTTGACGAAGGACGTTCAAAGGCGTCAGGACGCGAAAAATAGCACGCAATACACGGGAATTAGTCAGAGCGAGAAGAGTAACGAGTGCAATGGACGCGAGAAAAATTAGTTTCGCACGGAACGATGAACATTCTACTGACGTGAATTTTATTTAAGACGCTCAATGGTGATAGTTGTACTATTTATTTTATACAGTGTTGACAGGATGCTTAAGTGAGATATACTTTATAAGTTAACGCGTGTTCGAACGGAACAGAATGATAAGTAAATGCAACTGTAAATTAATGTTTCAAATCTATTTTCTTGCAAGCTTGCGTTGGATAATTGTTGAAGGAAAGAACTTTTTATCGTATAAACGAGTACTAAGTGACAATTTTTGGTAACGAATCCTCCTCGTTTAACTCTTTGCGGCACAGGGTTTCAGATAATAAAATAGACCCGTGTTGCATAGAAGTTTTATTGCGTTTTGAATGAAACAAAATTGGTATATTTTTACTAATAAAGGAATCACATGATGTGAAAACATAAAAAAATTATAATAATTTAATCGAGTTTGTTGTTATAGGGTGGCACCCGAATAGTCTCATCGTGTCACATGGGTTCATGAATTGTACTTATTAACTCTTTGCGGCACAGGATTTCAGATAATAAAATAGACCCGTGTTGCATAGANGACGAAGGACGTTCAAAGGCGTCAGGACGCGAAAAATAGCACGCAATACACGGGAATTAGTCAGAGCGAGAAGAGTAACGAGTGCAATGGACGCGAGAAAAATTAGTTTCGCACGGAACGATGAACATTCTACTGACGTGAATTTTATTTAAGACGCTCAATGGTGATAGTTGTACTATTTATTTTATACAGTGTTGACAGGATGCTTAAGTGAGATATACTTTATAAGTTAACGCGTGTTCGAACGGAACAGAATGATAAGTAAATGCAACTGTAAATTAATGTTTCAAATCTATTTTCTTGCAAGCTTGCGTTGGATAATTGTTGAAGGAAAGAACTTTTTATCGTATAAACGAGTACTAAGTGACAATTTTTGGTAACGAATCCTCCTCGTTTAACTCTTTGCGGCACAGGGTTTCAGATAATAAAATAGACCCGTGTTGCATAGAAGTTTTATTGCGTTTTGAATGAAACAAAATTGGTATATTTTTACTAATAAAGGAATCACATGATGTGAAAACATAAAAAAATTATAATAATTTAATCGAGTTTGTTGTTATAGGGTGGCACCCGAATAGTCTCATCGTGTCACATGGGTTCATGAATTGTACTTATTAACTCTTTGCGGCACAGGATTTCAGATAATAAAATAGACCCGTGTTGCATAGAAGTTTTATTGCGTTTTGAATGAAACAAAATTGGTATATTTTTACTAATAAAGGAATCATATGATGTAAAAATATAAAAAAATAATAATAATTTAATTTAATTTGTTGTTATAGGGGCCATATAGGTTCATGAATGGTACTTATTAAAGCATATCCTTTTCCCTAAGTCGAGGTGGGACTAAAAATGTTCCACCACGCAATACGGTGCATCAAAAAGGTGGGACACTTTTAATCCCAGCGTGCCCCAAAGAGTTAATCGAGTTAAAAAAGAAAGAAAAAAAACAAGAAACAAGAAAAAAAAAGGGGTGAATTTCTAAGAAATCGATGCAGAAAAGAAAACGCCAGGAATCAAAACAATGAATTCGCAAAAGGATTGGGACAAGCAGGGTGGACTTTTATCGACAAGGAATACTCGTCCTTGTTTTCAGGTAAAGGGCACCAGAAGCCAGGACGTTTGTAGTATGCACTGCGTCTGACACGTGACATGACGCGTGCACCACTTGTTACTCGACCAGAATACTTGATATACTCGATCAGAGAACAAAAGTACCCAATACGGACTATTATATTTTGAGCTTTCGATCAACCTGGCACTCCTATCTGTCCGCCGCAGAACGTTACGTGGATTTCATCTTGACGATCGGACTAGACATTATTCACCTTTCGTTTATTTTTACCACGATACGGGAAGAATTATCGAGATTCGGCGAGAAAAGAGTACCGGTTATCGTTACGAATCGATATTCCAAATTGGAAATATTAACCCTTCGCACTCGAACGTATCCTCTCGGGCGACATCAGAGTTTATTAATGATATTAATGATTACAGAGGATGAACTTACGTCGGCATAACTTTTTTATAAAATACACGTTTCCTTGAAGTTCTCTATTTCAAATGGCAAATGGTATAACTAATCAAGGTACATTTATTTAATTTCGATGTTGATTCTCGGAAAAGATAGATCCTTAATCTAAGTTACATCTAATTTGGTGAAACAGTATTCTGTTCAATCTCTGTTTAAATTTAAAAAAAATATTCGTTAAAAATTGGTGAAGAAATGAATATTACAGAATCCCAATTAAAAAGACTAAGAATGCTGTTTTTCAAACATCGAAACGAATAAATTGAAGCAAAAAGCTTCCGTTTGATTTAACGTCAACATCATCCTTAATATAATCAGAATATATTTTAATTTGTCATGAATTTATTAGAGAAAATTAATTTAATATTTATTCCCGTTTCTGCATTCGTATAACATCTAGTTCCCTTTTAATCAAACTACTGCAAACATATATCTACAATTTTTTTTCCTTTTCCACTAAAAAAGAAAATAATTTTTTTATTCTCGACTGCACTCGCATCGTTCAGTTTCAACTCCTCAATTAATATCGACGTTCCCAAACATCCTGTAATTAACAATTAAACGAAATTTCTTCGTCGACCAAGCGGAATCCTCGCGAAGAAGGGTCCAGAGCTCGTAAAACATTTCGCTCACTTCTAAGTAGACTGCAGCCCGTGTCAAACACATCCTTTGAAAAAGATATTGATCTATTGACAGCACAAACACGTTCGAACGGAAGGGCCGGCCTCCGTATCCGTCGAGATTGCGATTATCACAAAGGGACTTATGGATTATCGATAACGGGCGAGAATGAAAAGCGGAAACGACAGGTCACCGCAAATGGACTCGAGTGGACGCGATGAGAACGTAGATCGATAGATTCCATTTAATTCATTCGAGCACGAGCTCGTCAACGAAGATAAATGGAAAAATTTCGTATAAATATTCTGGGCTAGCGTAGCGTTCGTGTATATTGGTTTTTTTTTAGTTTGTTTACAAGTTATAGGAGTAACGATCGATCGTACGATGTCTTCGTGTCATCGATAATTTTTAAATTGCAAGACAAAAAAGTCTGTACGATTTATAGTACATCGAATCATTCGTCATTTTTTTTCCCCCGACTTAAATGTTTATCATTCTCCATTAACGGTAACTGATTATAACGAAATATTAAAGTACAGAGAATAATGTGTATTAATGAATATAAAAATTCTTAGCGAGAATATTTTTTGCCGATGTGTCCCTGCCCACGAATTATTCCGAGTTCGGTGATACAGAGCAAATATTACTCGCGAAATATTCTGCTTCGCGATGCAAATGAGTTAATTTCACAGAACATATTTTTAGACCGTCGCTAAAAAGTTGATACAACATTAATCATTCACATCCTGCATTCTTTTCCCATTAAAAAAAAATAATAATTGTCGGGAAAGAATTAATATTTAAAAGAAAAAGAAAAAAACAATTATTCACAAGTACAGTACAAAAAAAAATTCCACGGAAACGAAGATACCGCAAAAGAAAAAAAAAGAAAAATTGATCCGTCAATTCTGTACCCTACTCACCGCTCTAAATCACCAGCCACCCGGAAAAAGTAACCCAAACGCCAGCTAACGCCCGGATATCTACCCCGCCAGAAAATCGAACTTATTCTCTCGATGTTGCACAGGATTCTTCGCAGGCATCGGGGAGCCGGCAAGTTCTAAGGAGTTCGCAGCCGGAATCCAGATCGGAGCCGGGTGAGCTTCACTGTCAATCCGATAATTAACTTGCATGCCACGTTTTTCGAGCGGCGGGTCCGATCGAATTCGTACGCGTAAGAGCACCGACGATGTCCGCCGATCTTGCGAATTCATAATGGTTCCTGCATTCGAGACACGTTCGCCGATCACGTAAGCCGTGACAAAATTATGTACTACAACGGCTGCTTTCGCCGGTGCGTTTTAAAGCGAACCCTCTGGACCGGCAAGAAAATTACCTATCGCGGTGATCCTTACACCTTTTGGCGAAATTTTATGGCAAATACCAATCGGTGTTCTCCATATTGGAAGACAGCAATTCAATGATGAGGGTGGAACCCTGTTTTCTGGAGAGTCTTAAGAAATATTGTGTGCGAGAAATTTTTGGTTTTTGAAGCATCTTGAAAGTTCTTGTGAAATTAATATCTGTTTTTTTATTTTTTTTATTTTTTTTATTTGTGAGTGAGAGTTAGATTTCTTGGTTCGAGAAAATGAAGTAACGAGGATTATCAACCGAACAGGTAGAGTAACGTAATCATCGACTAAGTCTGTTTAAAAGTAACAAGAAAAAGAAAATAAAAAATTGGCAACAAACATGGAAAAGAACTCGTGGCCACCGTGACACTTCTCGGAGACCAATGACCATTCACGACACGTAATATAGGTCTGGCGTGTAGTTACGAAACGGTAAGCAATAACCAACTTAACGAAATCGTTTCGGATCGTTTCGTATTCACGGTGTTTGGGCGCCATCTCATAAACGTGTGGTCGCATATAAAGACGGATGAGAGACACGGGCAAAAGCCAGTCAAAAATTTTCGGACCGGAGTTAACAGTGTTTGGCCAGCGAAAATGTGGAGAACGGTAACGTGACGGTGGATTTATTATGCGCGAGCAATGATTAACCATTAATCGTGCTTCGATCTTACCCGAACACGGTCGCTTTATTCGTGTGTTTACACTCCTGGTCAAAAGTTTGAAATCTTCCTAGATTTTTTAATTCAAAGTTTATTTAATTTAACACGATTCTGAATTATTCGTTCCTTACTTTAGCTTCTTGCGTTCCTTGAAATGCATAGTGATTCCAAACTTTTGGTCGGTATTTCATCCGCATCGTTGAAGTGATTTTTTTTTAGTAATTGATAGCAAGTTCGGATTTGTACTTTTTACAATTTTTTATTTTAGTAATATACGTAAATAACAAATGTTTGTTTCCGTGTGGACGAATTTTCCGAGAGCAGCAATGCTAATTAAAGTTTAACGTGTTCGTTCAATAGATAACTGAATTTTAATATCGAGCCGAAATTTTGACGATCGTAAGTTGTGTGTTCCTTGAGAATAAAGTGAAAAATAAATTTCATATTCTGGTAAAATACATGCACAGTTTTAACAAAAAGAATAATCTCGACAACTACACCAATTTTAGCTATCTCGATTAGACAAAAATAAACAAGTCAATCCTCGTTTATGAATAAATTAAAATTTCTCATTCTGCAAACCGAACATATAAATACATAAATTCACGAAACCTTGAATTAAAACACAGAGTATACAACAGAATAAAAATTCATCTACGTCACATTTTTATTGTCCTCCACAAACCACACTCCAGATACTCATAACAAACGAATAAAAAAAAAACATCTTCCAGAAGACAAGACTTCACGAACCAAACACAATAAAAACTATACTTCATCCTTCTTAACCCTCTATGACTTTCACTTAAAAGTTCCAAAGTAATGTATTTATATTTAAAAAAATTAATTTTATCTACTTATCGCTGTACTATTAAATTTTATTACTGTATCACTGCAATTACACCACGATCCATCCATAACAATTATTAGTTTAAAAATTTTCAAACGAAAGTGGAAAAATTGTAAGGAATCGTAATTTTTTCTCTGATAAACAGACAAAATTCGATCCATGGAGGGTTAATTTTATTTCCTCGTATACTCAACGAACACTCAACGATCGATCAATTTGGTCAATCAAGATCAACCGAAATCATCGTTCCAAAACCGTTTCAAAACGATCGGCTGGCGTTTAACGACAACCACCATTTCCTTCGTTCCGTATTTCAGAACGCGGCAACCGAAAGGACAGCAGGAAAAGCGCGCGACAGCTAAGCCATTAATTGCTTTTCCATTTTCCAGCTGACCCTCGTGTTTCTCTGTATCGGACTAGCAACGTCAGATTTATCGCCATATAAACCAAGGGGATGGCGTCCTAATGGTCAACGCTTTAATCCCACCAACAATCGATTGCATGCGTATTACGGGCCCCCTGGATTACCAGCCTATGAACCTCCGTACTCGACAAGCCAGCCCCCAATTTTCACCACCACCACCACTGGCCTGCCACCGACGACAACCACGACGAGAACAACGATGAAAACCGCAACGACCCCGCGAACCAGGGAGCCAACGACTCCAACGGCTACTCCAGAGGAAGATTTCGACGCGAATCCAGCGCTGGCCATCGCCAATTCCTTCGCCTTTAACAGACCGGTCTATATTTACAACACCTTTCCGTTTTTACCTGGACAGGTGCTGCTGAGATAAATAAATTACATTTTGTGAAACTATCGGTGAATTTCTGAATAATCCATGTTCTTTGATATTTTCCAAGATGGTCTACTTCAGAGTTGCTTAACTTTTCTGTACCACGACCTGATAGATTTTTTTTTTTTTTTCTTAATTTAAATTTAAAGTTGCATCAACCCGAATGGGTTATTAGCAACCATGTAATTTCACCGTCAGGAAAACGTTGATTTAACCCTTTGCGGACTACCGGCGCATATATGTGTTCTGCGGAAACCATCAATTTGGCCGAGGAACCCAAATATGCGTTCGGCGAAAACAATTGATAAGGCCGAAAGACTCGTATATGTGTCCCAAACAAACGCGTTGCTATGGCCGAGAATCGCATATATGCGTTCGCCGAAAACAACTTCGTGCATGGCTATCTTACATATATGTCTATAATTTGAAATCTTCGAGCGCTATGAATGTGGGGAGCTGGACGAATGAGAGAGAGAGAGAGAATGCGTGGAATGATGAGTGAGCGAGCGGAGGAATGGTAAAACAACGGAGGATCGGCGTGGCGTGATCCGAGGAGAAACGTGGCCGAGCGGCAGTCTGCGTTCAGCCTCGAAAAAAATTATACGCTCAAATATATTTTTTATTACTATTAATTATTGTCGTGTCCTCATAATTTATCCTGCCATCAGGGTTCCCCTTCCGAGATATCCTATAGGAAGACTCGGGCAATAGGCGGATCCTACATGAATGAAAATCGCTTAACACTAGAACTACCGACGAATAAAGCATACTTACTTCTACCGAAAAAAATCATAATGAAAGGTATATAAAAGAATACGCAATGCAAGGGAAACAAAGCTTTGTCTATATTTTTAACAGAAAATCACGGAAAATTGGCTACGAGATGCCATAGTCAATTTATAAAATTTCTGTAAAAAATTAAGAATGCGTCATTTTGACCACTTTGGTAGCTCTAGTGTTAAAGAAACGTGCGCTCGTCATTTCAAATTAGCGGTAGCAGCTCGGCACCACGATACGGTTTACTCAAAATCAGGCCGTCCGCAAAGGGTTAACACGTTCCGTGCCAGACTGATTTTTAGACACTTTTCATTGAGGCTGATTAAATAATTTTGCGTTTAACGTATGCTTTACAATCTGTACAAAAATACAAAGACTGTAATTATGAAGAAAAGGGTGTACAGTTTACAAAGTTTACAGGGTTTACAAAGTTCTTCGTTTTACAATGAAGATTCCAAATGGCTTGAACGGAAAGTTCAGTGTGGGGCGTATACGCCCCACGTGGCACGGAACGTGTTAACCCTTTGCGGACGAGCGCCGCATATATGCGTTTTACGCAAATCATCAAATTGGCCGAAGAACTCATATATGCGTTTGGCGAAAACAACTGATGGAGCCGAGAAACGCGTATATGTGTTTCTCACTAATATGATCGATGAAGCTAACGTTTCATTGTCAGAAGAATTCTTGTATCATTTATTTATCCTGTGGAAAATCTGTGTATATACATATATGTCCAGAATTTCAATTGGAGCGCTATGAACGAAAACCGCGGTTAAGCGGAAATATGCGCTGGCAATTTTGAATGACTATCGCAGCAGGAGCTCGGCACCACGGTACGGTTCACTTCGAACCGTCCCGTCCGCAAAGGGTTAATACGAAACCAATGAAGTAAATTCCACTTGGGACATGTGTAAAGCAGACGGATGACTGGGATACAGTCCGAGTGCAAGACGAAAGTGACCATTAGACTAGGCAATACCATATTGGATCAAAGCTTAAATTAGGTGCAGAAAATTTACATGTTTGAAAAAACTAAGCAGGTTTTTAAACGATTTGACGGTTCTAGTAAGTTCTTTAGCGTCTTCCTTTATGTGAAATATTTTCCTTTCATTTTCTGTAAAAGAACTTTCCTGTAAAAGAAATAGAAACTCGTGATCGAAATATTAATAGGGTAAGATATGAAACGACTGGAATATCAAATTTTCATTTCCATAAGTATCGTCTGTCATATTTCATTCCCGAGCTCTTTCGTTACAACGCGGCAAGATTAGTTTCTACTTATTTACTATGCAGGTTGTTTAGTCTGACGCAAACATCATCCGGAGAATTAACTAGAATATTCTTTTACTTTCACTAATTAATTCTGGATGGACATCCTTGAATAATTTTAAAACTAAGCTCGCGTTGAACGTCCTCCGATGATCGAGACCGAAAGAAATATAAATTGGAAAGGGAAAAAAAAAGAAGTTAAAAAAGAACAGATATTTTCTGTCGAAGGTACTCTGGTAAAAGCTGAAAACTTCAGTTTTAACAAGGCTGCTAAACAATCTCTGCCGTATCGTTTGGACTATGTTTTTCTTTTCTGTTTTTCGTTTCTGTGTTATCTCTGGTGCACATAGAAAAGAGAACAGAATACCCAAGAAATGGAGCGAATTGGAAAAAAAAGAGAGAACTCTAAAATCTTTGATCTCCCGGTAGATCCGTGATTAAAGTTATCTATAAAACAGATCCTATCTTATAGTTTCGTTTTTCTCTATATTTTAATTTTCCTCTCTACGTAATGTATAAAAGGAAAAGAAAAATTAAATGGAATTTCGCTTGATATTATTTTATATACACCAGCCTAACATTATAAACCAAACAATTTAATAAACACACTATGAATTTGTGTAAGTTTAAAATTTTTAATTAATTTTCCTCTCTACATAACACATGATGGAAAAATAAAAATTAAATGAAATTTCGCCTCACATTATTTTATGTGCACCAGCCTAATATTATAAACCAACTATTAATTGTTGTAAGTTCAAAATTTCTAATTAATTTTCCTCTCTACATAACACAGGATAGAAAAATAAAAATTAAATAAAATTTCGCCTCACATTATTTTATGTGCACCAGCCTAATATTATAAACCAACTATCAATTGTTGTAAGTTCAAAATTTCTAATTAATTTTCCTCTCTACATAACACAAGAAAGAAGAATAAAAATTGAATGGAATTTAGCTTCGCATTATTTTATTTGCACCAATCTAATATTATAACTCTACCAGAAAACGCTAAAATTATTAATTTAGCGCAATATAACATACAAAGATCACTAGATTACATATCACTTTCTAATCTAGGTCAAATTGTACCTGACCTATTATACAACCGGATTTAGAGCATGCTGATTTATCGTGGTTGCAGATGTGCCTTGGAATTTACACCAATGTTCGATTGTGATTTATTCGAAGGAACAGTCACGCGTGTAATTTTGGATTTAACGTATCACATGTTACGCTCTTAGGAAAAAGAAAAGTACGAGCAAAGACTTGGGAACAAAACGATAAGCAAAACCCGTTCGATTCGTTTGTATCTGTTCGCTAAACAGAAAACTGAAAGCTGCGAATGCGAGATAAAAAGATTAAGCGCGATTAAACCGCGGTTGCACTCGCATTTTCTATAAATTTAGGAAATTAAGTTGGAATTTAGATGACTCGAATCACGGAACGATAACGATTCGAACGAAAAGAAGAATCAGTAAAACAATTCGTCATTGAAATTTTTATTTTTAATATCGTCGTTCAGTTTCTACTTAATATCAATGAAAACTATTCTCTTTATTGTAGATTAATAAAAATTAAAAATTACTTAATATTTAATAATAAACAAGAGACTGAAGAAAGTTCTAAAAGAACTAAGTTATAAAAGACCAAAAAAACTAAAAAAAATATACTTTTTTTAAAAATAAGAAATAAGATGAAAACTGAAAAAGGTCAAAGAAACCTGAAATAATGAAGGAAGATAAGAAATTGCACTTATGTATATTCGATGCGATGTTAATATTGAAATAAATAAATAAAAAATAGAAACATTTCAGAAACTATATGATTCCTGAATCACGAAAATTGTAATACGAAATAAAAATTGTTTATGCCCAATTTTTCATTTATTTCCTATTGGATCGTTATCGTATCGTTATCAGTTGAATAAAGAGCAACGTGACACCTAAGAATCGGAATTCCATCCATGTAAATGCATCCGGAAGAAGTAACAACCTAATACATTTTCAAGAGGAAAAAGACCGACAGTCACATTTATTCTTGCGTGAAGGAATACAATGATCTGACAGTTTTCTGAAAAGACTGAAATAGCGCATCGTACATCCTCCTGGCAAGAAGAACACACAGAGTGTAACAGAACGGACCTAACATAGACGATCTTTTCGCACCACGTTACAACATTTTATTGTATATTTCGAGAAAATAGAGTTCTCGACGAAATGAACTTTTTTTTTATTTCTTACGGAAGATACGATATTATTTAACATTTCTATTTTTCTTTTTTTTTTACACAAAAAGAAATCGTGGACGAGTAAATGTAACATTGAAAATTAATGTTTCATGAAAGTTTGATTAATTAATCGACATAAGCTTTGTAACATTCTCATTTCTTTATTTCTTTTTTGTTTCACTTATTCCTGCGTAATTTGACAATGTTCTAACTATTTTATGTACAATATTACGAGAAAAATAACATTCTTGCTCTCTTAATACTAAGAAAATAGAGTACTCTGTATCGTTAATTATTGTGTCATGGCCGACAACGTTGCTACGTATAAAAAAAGAAATCTATAACTTAGATAAAATCGTACTGAATTTATAAATCGATCATAATTGTCGAACAGAGAGAATGGTCAAGTTTCTCTGGTGTACGTCAAGAAAATTGATCGGATACAAAATCTGTAGAACTCTCTAACATTAATTGATTCGGTGATTAACTAATTGATTGAAACGTGTCGCGAGATAAATTGGAAGGAAAAGATTAATTGCATCGAACACTAAAATCATTCCACCAAGTAGAATAAAAGTAACGATTGAACATTAACGTAAAATTCCAATCGTTGTCCCATCTAAAACATCTTCGCCTAAATATCTCTAAAATTTCTTGTTTAACATGTAACAATGATACTCCTATGTTTCGGATCGCAACATTTATCGCGACATTTATTAACGACAAATAAAACATCTTAAAAGTACTTCTTTCTGGACAAAATAAAAAAAGAAAAAAAAGAGAAAAAAAGAAAAAAATTAAGAATTGCAAAGTAAAACAAGAATACTATCGCGCGAAAAATATCACGACGCCATAATAAAAAAAAAAATAGTATTTACGCGTGGACAAAGCATCGACGATCGTTCACGGTGGTCCTCGGATGTATCAATCGTCGCTGCTTCGTGAGCGTAACGCCTCGTATATTTAACACCTTGCCTTGTAACATTGAGACACACTCGTGGATTCATAATTAGAATATGTAATTTTAAAATTAAATTATTGTCAAAACGTATCAAATCTAAATTATGTTCGGAATAAATTTAACGTACTGACTGTTTGATAACGTTTGATATTTCCTACGCCGCCATTTTATTCGTACCGACGATTCATATATTTCTCTTAATCTAAGAACGGGAAATGCAATTTTCTCATTTTAGCGTAATAATTACAAAAAATTCTTATGACATTTTCTAAAGTTTTTTTTCTAAAAAATTTACATTTTTGCGTCTCTTAAAATGCATGATTTCAAATTTTTAATCAGTGGTCACTAGAACTACCAATGATAAAAATTTACTTACACCAAGAAAATTACAAAGCTTAACCAAAGTCGACAGATCTTGATCTCCATTTTTAATAGAAAATCACACAAAATACCCACAAATATTACAGTAATTTTATAAAAATTTCTATCAAAAATTACGAATTGGAATAATTTTAGTGTAAAAGATTCGATTTTCAAGAAACCAGCATAATCAAACAGAACAAACCTCGAAGACCGTAACAAATTAAAAAAACGTACCCTCGAATTTAGTTTCTATACGTCCTACAATTATCTAACGATAAAAATTACAAACTACGAATAAAAATTCTCAATGATGGTTCAACGGAACACTCGAACCGTGTCGAAATAAATTCTGACGGACAACTGAAACACGATAGTGACCAGCGGAATCGCAAGGCAAGGGGTTAAATCGATGCCGCCGTTTCGAAACGGCGGCGTTTATTTGCAAGCTAGCACGTGAGAAGCATCGACGATTGTTGCGCCCTTTCGAAGCGGCCGAAAGCTGACCGATTCTCACCGTGGAGCAACGGCACGCTTTCCGAGTGTCTGTAACGATCAGGACACCCGATCCCGTGATCCTGGCACACGGTTCCCTCGTGAAACTCGCAACACCTCGACGAGTTGTCGTCGTGCACGCCTCGACGCGTCGTCCTCCAGCCTGGTTGCTCGTGTTTGAGAGCCGTCACTAGGCACGGGAACAGAAAGCCGATTCTCGAGTAGCCTGTGAATGGTAAGCGGGACAATTTGCAACTGAACGATCAAAAAAATCGAAGCTGGACGTGAAACTCGCGAGCGGATTCAGAGAAATGTTTACAAAACAAATGCTTATGCCGGAGTGTAGCAGAGTGAGATCGCAGGACTTTGAGAGTGTGCAAGGTGTTAATGGAAAAAGGAAGGTACCATCTCCTCGGTGTTAACGTGAGAGGCGAGAAACGTGTGACACAGAGTGAGAAAAAGAGAGAAGAGAGAGGCGAGCAGTGAGATACTTTCTTCAGAACCGATTCTATTCACCGAAACGATGAAAATGGGTTGCGTGAGCGGAAGTACTTTGACTCTTGGTTACGAACATATTTTTTTCGGTCGTAAAATGTTGAGAACACGGGGGAATAAGAACGGTAACCATGGTCTGGGAATATGAATTTGAACATGAATTCTGTGTCTCAAAAAAAAAAAAAGGAAGAAAATAGAAGGTTCTGCTTCCGACTATCTATACTGTGAATCTTTAAATTATTTTTATACGTTATATCTCGATAGTGTATGGTATAAATAATTGTAACAATTGTAGCAGATGGTAACACGTTACTGAACCTGAAGTAAAAATGATTGAACAAAGAAACGAAAGAATTGTAAAAAAACAAATACCTGTAAATGGAAGCAAATATGGAACCTTTTTCATGGTTTTGATACATAGTATCGATTCTAAAAAAAAGAAGGAATATCGCCGCTTTTTATTAACATGTTTCATATTGAAAGCTCAACGTTTGGATCAATGGAATCAGTGTCTGACTAAAACTGGTTATTACTACTGCAGGCATTTTACTCGTTTGACTGCATCAGTGTTTCTCAAAACGAGGAATCTCGTGTTAAACAATTTGTTATTATTCTTTAATCATTGTTAATCGGAATTATATTTATACAAATAATATCTCGAATTAATTTTCTACTATTATTCAAAACTTGATGCAATAGATAAATCATAGAATTTATTCCTTTTAATTTTCTCTTAAAAAATTATAAAAACTATATCATACTAAATATTTATTATAATAAAATAATAGAACTGAAATAAAGATCTCTTCGGACGACAAAAATTTTTCACACGAATGATTGTACTGATTTTTAAATTTTACTTTGCTCAAATTTATTCTCGAATATATTTAACGAATTGAGAAAATTAATTAATATTAATTCCGTAAAAAATTTAATAAGATTAAAACAAACGTTTCCTGCGAATTAAATTATGCGTTGCTTTGCAACAAAGATAATTATACTTTACAAGACGTATAATTGACTCCGTTTCAATTCCGTCTTTAAAACGCAGGAACAGAATATTCCAGGAAAATTAAACGAATTACCTCTATGAGAAAGTAAACACTGACTATGAATAGAGCATAATGGATGACAGAGTTGATGTCATATCGCAACGAGCCGAGGCGTAATTAAACTGTCAACACAGGGTGCAATAAGTAATTAAATGTTGCAAGGCTGCATTACCACGATTAATTCGAATTACTGCGTTAGACTTCGTTACAGACGAACGTACAAAAAAAAGCAAAAAAAAAACGAAAAAAAAATACACTATGAGAAACCCATTCGTTTATCAACGCCAGACGACGTATCGATGTTAAAATGCAAAAAGTTTCCACTCACGAAAACGGTAAAAAACGAAGATTAAAAATACAGAGAAACGATGAAGAATTTTATTTTCGCATAAAAAAGTAATTTTTAATTCTTACTAAAAAGAAACGACAACAATTGAAAAACCGTATCTCCGTATTTCTAATAAATTCAATTTTCTTTTATATCTTAAGCATAATTTCCGTCATCACGACCTTTTAATTAGTGCACCAGATTCAATTTTATTAGATCAACTGATGTTAAAATATATCATGCGGAAGATTGTGCGATTTCGTGATGCACGCGTTACAGAAACATGCAATGAGTTTCAGCAAGCAATGCAATATCAAGAAAGAAAGATGAAGAAAAAAAAAAAGAAAAAGAAAAGTTTCGAGCGAAGTGTGCAGACATAATTTCTCGAAATATTTAATTTATTTTACCAAGTGCTCTGTCCCTCCCGACAGCGGACGGATTCGTGTTTTATTTTATCCGAAAAGCTTTCCGTGGAAAGTTTCAACCGCCTTCGTGAAAACAGTTTACAAACCGACACGCACGTGTTTCGATACCACATGGAGAAACAAACTCTGTTAGTTAGATGTGAATAATGTACAAATACCTGTTTACCGACCATTCTGACAAGCGGCTTTATCCCCTACGTTCCCTGTAACCGTGCTCTGCTCCTCGTCCTTCACGAACTTTATCAGAAACATCGTGAGTCCTCCTACAATTGGTGGAATACCGGCTAGGAAGAAGGGAAGATCGTAGCTACCTGCGCAAACGAAACAAATAAACTACGATAGAACTGAATATTTATTATAATTATATTTTATAATATTTATATAATATTGTATACCTATTATATAATACTAATATTGTATTTCTATTTATTGAAACGAAAAAAGTTTTTAATTTTCCTAATAAATAGAAGCATAAACGCATTGATTCTAAGCATTAGTTTTTTCTAACTGATTTTATTAATTTTACTGATACTTTTAAAACTGTTAATATTAATAATAATATTTTACTAATTATTCTGAGCTTAAAGAGGATGAGAAGAAAGGCGTTGAAGTGTGTTCGGAGGCCATAAATTTTGATTAAAACAAGATATCAATAATTTTGTACATTTTCCAAAAAATTGAGAAGATTCCGTGAATATATTGACCCGTCATCGTAATTAATTTTAAGCAAAATTTAGAAAGTAGATATCAGATCACTTTCTTATGAAACAAATGAAAAAAAAGCATAATTAATTTTAAGCAAAATTTAGAAAGTATATATTAGATCACTTTCTTATGAAACAGATGAAAAAAAAGCGTAATTAATTTTAAGCAAAATTTG
>SMSQ01018828.1:0-12554 GCA_019453375.1 Ctenoplectra terminalis | reverse complement strand
GGGATCAGAGAGGATTCAAGTACAAAGGTGTTCAACGCGTTCCAGATTTCGCTCGTTGAGTCAACGGGTTTCCTTGATTTCAAGGCAGCGATAGAGGCAACTTGTCTACGTCACGATGAGATTCCACCTACGTGAAACACGTGCGACGAGTTTGTTCTTTCACAGCGGAGACTCGGTTAACTGAAGTTAAGCTCGTGGAAATGTATACGCGACAAATTCTACGTGTAATTACGCAATGAAACTGTTGAGTATAGGTATATGTGTGATGTTTCGTGAATGCCGAGTCGTAAAATGGAGAGTCGAGTAAAGCCGATGGTCATTTGCGAGACACACCTACTAATTGCGGAACGCGATCACGGATAAGATGACGATGGGGACGATGATGGCGAAGGTTGATTAGTCATTGGTGAGACCATCGGTTCTCGATTTCTGCGTTTGCTGGAATTTTCGAAACGTCGGCGGAGCTAGGTTCCCGCGTCGTGAATACAGCCACATTATTTATCGCGTGAAAAATGGAGATAAAACGCAATTAAACTTAATTTGAATGCGAACGAAGGTTACCAATTAGCGGTCTAACGAGGAAAAAAATAACTGTATAGATTGGACGGTTAAATTCCTTGGAACAATGCTGTTTGTTGAAATTTTTCTTTAGCTTTCATAAATTGTTGAAAGAAACAAAAAATGATTCAAAATAATTGGACTATTGTAAGTTAATAACGAATCTATCAAGCACCAAGGAAGCTAAAAACGAATAATTATTTTAGACCTTCATAGGATTCGCTGAAAGTGGATTTAAAGTGAACTGGACTCGACGAACTCAACCCTAAACTCCTAAAAATGGTTTACAGAGATTACGCGTCAAACCACCCTTAAACTTCCACAGTTTTGCGGTCGATGTTAGAGGGATTCTAAAAAACATGGGGATCGAGTCCCAGAGTCACCGAAACCCTCGATAATACCAAGATCCTCGTGACTATTGTAACTCTCCGAGGTTACTGGGATCCTCGAGGTCACTGGAACCCTCAAGACCATTCTAGCCCTCGAGGTCACGAGGACTTTAACGATTACGAAGACCTGGGAAGATCTTTGAAACCTCAAGAAAAATATTCGGATCTCTGGTGTCTCGTTCTCAATGTCCGGATATAGAGCATCGGCTTTATAAGTTTAAAGGGTAGCGTTACAGTCAACGCTGGCGTCTACGATATCTATGCGGTACTAAATGAAATTTAACGGATTCATTTATTCTATATAAGTTTAAGGATCTCTGTACCACATATTACGAGTTCAAGTTCAAGATTATGCTCGTCGATAACAGTTTTGCAATTTATTCAAACATAAGCAATCGTAAAATATCGAAACCGCAGCGAACATCGACTAAACGTCCTGTCGCCAGAATATCGAGTACGCTTTAAAATAAACCAATCGTGCAAGCCAACACGAGTATCTCGCTATCGATTAATCCTGACCTAAAACGAGCGGCGAGAAATCACGGTATGCGCAACGAAATAACAGTTTTCGTAACAAATCGTGATACTGGATGGTACGGTTGGTAACTTTTTGTCAGCGCGTTTAATTTATATGCAACAGACTGCACGATGCGTTGTCACGCGGAATAAATTATGACCGCGTTTTACACACCGCTGAAAGCTCGGCAATGATCCCTTAATGGGCGCCAAGAGAGAGTAAAAAGTTTGCTAGTCGCTTCGGAGTTAGCTCAAGTGGCGATAATTGAACAGCTTCGAGCGAATCGTTCTCGGTTGAAGGATACGTTACGCTACCAGCAGCCGTTCCTTCAACACTCGCTATACATTTAATCTAATTTCATTGATATTTTGCCACAAATCACTCGACTGCACCTATCCATTACCATAGAGCAGACTAAAAGTTCCACAACCTTACGCAACCAAAATTTACGTAACCGATAATTTCCTTTTTCTTTTTCTTTCTTTTTTTTTTTTTATTGTTCCTTCTACTTTGTTCATTAATCGTATCCTGGAATTTCAACGTAACCGAATTATCGACAAATTTACGAGAGCATAGAAAAACCACCCGTTCGCTTCCGCGATTCTTTTAAAACTTTCGCGATGAAAAAGAAACTATTGTGTTCTTGTGTAAACTAAACCTAGGAACGTGTGTTGCATCTTTTATTATAAGAAATTAACGCCAATTTATCCTTTTCCTATTCTTTCTCTACGTATTGTATCTTCTTCAGGCGTTACATGTTCAACGACGCGCACAATCCTCTAAAGCTACGACTCGAAACACAGGCTAAAATCAGGGATTAAAGAAGACGTACAACTATTCGTATGGAAACTACGTCCACGTCGCGATACTAATTCCAGATGCATCACCGTGCGATTCGTGACTATTCCAGACTCGAGGTGCAATCCTAATTCCACGAAACAATCGACGACTGTGGTATCAATGTTGATCGGAGAAATGATTCACACAGTAGTTATTAACAGCCTCTGTAGCATTCCGAGACGGTAGCCATTGATTAATCGTTCCATCGTTAGCCTCGTCGCCATTCTCTGCTCGCAACTTTTGCTTCGATCGATCGTGTTACATGGCACTCGATTCAGGCGTGATTTGATTTCCAACGACGGCGAAAGTGAGACCTAAAGCGATCAAGGTTAACGATACCGATCAATTACCGGTATAATTAACTGTCGGGGACCGAATCGTGTGGCGGATGTACACCAGGAATGCCAACTATGTACTCGAGTGGAGCTTTCGCTCGTTTAGTTTCGATCAGATAATTTCTACATATGTTCGAGTATTCCCCGGAGAGACATTATTCGCGTACGCTATACTCCAATTTTAGTTACCCGCTCGGAGATGTAATACATACAGTAATTTGAAAGTAGAACGCCTTGAACCCTATGGTTACGACTACTAGCGCCCCCCTTACACAGAACTAGTTTCTGCCTGCACGTAAAATGGGACAAAACGCTGTAACGTTCAATTTGCTCCGGGTAGTCGGTCTTGTACTCGAAAGTGCAAACACTAGGCTATAAGCCGCTGGGAATTGGACTATTAGCTAATTCCAGTGCTTCAGGGTTGTTCCATTGGAATTGAAGCATGTTAGAGCACTGGTCGAGTTGAAAGCTCAGGCTCGTGAAAGGTGTAGCTCTAGTGTTCGATACACTTGAACCGATTTATTAAATATTAATGATACTTGGTAGCACAGTATTATGCAAACTACTCACTTTTCATCCGAGTAATTTTAAATTTATGCATAACAAATTGCAAATAACTACATTTCTGTTTAATACATAATAACGAGTATAGCTACTTTTAGTAAAATACACTGACCGCAAAATGAGATGCAAAAAATGAATTGTTTCATTAAGAGCCTTAAAAAAAAAAAAAAAAAAACAGTCAACAGATTGAAACTGACTAACCAACAAAACATTCCATGACTAATGTCAGCAAATCACGTCCCGCTGCACCATGAACACTGACCAACCAATAACTTCACAAACCACAAACTGTTGTTCCCCCAATCATTCAACAATCTTATCCAATCCAATGAATCAAGTTGCCAACACATAACAGCAAAACGAATCATTCTACAAAATATCGCACGACGTACAGTCTCCATAGAAGATTTTTCTCGCCATGCATGGCCACGTGTGATCCAACAAATTCTCAGCTTACGAGTCGACCGAACGAGATCGGTGACGGTGAGTCAAGCTCTCGCATTCTTCCAAGTGCGATCACCTCTGATTTTATTTCATTGCCCGATGCGCTCTCGCAGGACCTCCTTATACGTGCATACGCCTCTAAACATAAACCCAGAGTGTTTCTCTGTTTCACGATCGTTGTTCATTCACGAGTTCGAGCACGCGCCTGACAATCAGACTCCAGCGATTTTATTTCAACGTGGATTGTATTTCTTATTGATTTGGAGGAATGTCTGCTTTTTTAAGAAAATATTAATGTTCCAAATATTCAACTCTTTTATTACAAAAGATGATTAACAATATCTTCCATTAACGTATACTTGCTTTATACCGAACAATTTTTATTTATTTTAAACTTACAATTCCTTTATATTTATTTACTCGATTTTTAATTCTCTTTCAATTTCGGTAAATAAATATAATACGTTCCATTTAAACAAATTAGGGTGAGCCTCGAAAGTTAAAAAAAAAAATTATTTCAACGTCTGTCCCCTCTTGTAACCATGCATCATTGCTTTCTAGGGTTCCCTAGAATATTTAGGGTTCCCCAGAATCCGCGGTAAGCGTTGGAACGTATCGCCCACAGACATAAAAATTCTGCCACGCATCAAAAAGTATGTAAACTTAACAACAAATACGTTATACCGATCAAAATTCAGTGGGCGTCTATACAGGTCTTCCCCAGCCAAAGGGTTAATTACACGAGGATAATTAACGTTGCGTCGTTTTGTGCAACCGACTCCAGTGACATCGGATAATAGTTTCGTCGAGGTTCCGCGAACTTGTCGTTGTGCAGGTAATTTAACGCTGTCCGATTCAGAAGCACTTTCCGCTTGCAACATCGCGAACAGGTTGACGAGGCTGGAAAGTTTGCCTCTGAAAATGTCAACTATCAAGCGAACGTCTGCGATGAGAGATATCGATGGAAGGTCGTGCTTGTAATTGAACGGAACTAGAGTGAAAACGTGGGCACGATGTTTGAAGAGCATAATGTTGAGAATCGGGTTGGAAAAGTAAATAGTAAGTCGTAAAGTGGGGTTTATGTACTTAATGGGGTTAATGAATGTGTGGAGTGACGCTGACGGTAATTAGGTAGTAATGGGGTAGTTTTTAGAGATGTTTACAGTATGAAGTGGCTAATGCGTTCCGGTTTCAAAGTATACAAACTCGATGACTAAGTATCGGTGGGAAATTCGTGGAAAAAATCTGAGTATGTTGGTGAATAATACTTTTGGAAAGTAGCTACATACTTCGAAGAAGTTATTAGTCCGAGCATTCTTCGGTGTAATTAGTATTTACGATTCACATCCTTCGTGGAATAAAAGTTCGTAATTAATTATACGCATCTGTGTGTTAATACCCGTGTGTAATTTTAACATCACGATGGTGATTAGAATTTATAAATAGTACGAGGTGCACCGATTGTTAATAATCAAATATTTTAATTTTATCGTATTCTTATTACTTTATTTATACTTCTTTTCTGTTCCTCCTTGTTAGCTTATTTTATGGGTAAATTAGATCTGATAGAATTCATAAGCTGATCTCGCTCCTCGCATAAATTTCGAATCATATTGTTCTGCGATATGTAATAAAGTCATTATCGTTATTGCTATTATCATTGAATAGACTGCAGTTTTAAAACTGTAACGTTTCATACTTCTTCCAATTTTACCCAAGAAACTCGTTCCGTGGTTGCTACTTTTCGGTCACAAATAGTTACAAATCATCGGAAGAGATATATTTATAATCCATCAACGAGACAGATATATTGGCCGACATTTTTTGCAAGCAGTCGAAGATATGTTAGACGGAAAGAATCAGAGCGTAAGTCTCGATTGCTAGCGTTGCATACCGAATCGATCGCGTGAATTAAAATAAATGAGTCAGAACACCGATAGGTCGAGAGTGTCACGATCATCTTTAGTATAATTCATGTCACCAACACCGACACAGAAGGTTACAGATAACGTTGCTCGTTTTTTACAATTCAACTTTATTTTTAATGCTATCAATCTCCGCTTTCCGGCCAGTTCCATGTGTCACTTCAACGACCCAATATTTTCATTTACGATAAAAAATAAACAAGAAATTTAACAAGTAGATACAGTTGGTCACAAAAATATCCGACCAGCTTAGATAATAATGTTATTTTAAAACACAACTTCTTTTTTCTATGCCTTCTGTTTTATTTAAAATGTGTTATAAATTATTATAAAATAATTCGATAATTATACACAAAATTCACTCAATGATACGATATAGTGTTTAAAGAATACTCGACATTTTTTTTTTATTCGCAATCATCTATACTTAGAGAGTGAAAACAGCCTTCAAAATTAGGATGATTCCGGATAAAAAAAATACTTGTAAAATATTTTTTTTCAACACTATCTTACATGTAAATTTCATTAAAATCGACGTGTTACACTTAAGCGATGCCCCTTGTGAGGCTAGCCGTACATACGCATCAACTCGAAAGGAACATCGTTTCGCCTTTTAAGTTACAGTTTACCTTTTAAACTTACATCGAACACATCGTGAGATCTGCTATGTACACTGATAAAAAATCACTTGGTAAAAAAAAAAAAAAAATTATCGAAAGAAATTCGTTGAAATTCTACGGCGATAAAAGTGATACGAGTAACGAAGCAGCGGATGTGCTGCAAAACAATTTATCAACATTCACTGCAAATAGTCTCGAACCATAGAAAGGAGTATAGTGTTTCACAGATATGGTGATCTGAAAGTTGTCACGAGATGCAGACGCTGAAACTACTCTCTCGACGGATCTCGTTTCCTGTGGTCATCCACTGTACCCTGTTCTATATTTCTTATACAGACTGCATCATTTCTGTCCCTATCTACACTCAACATGCTACCATACTAAATTCAGACACGAAATTATTTTGTATAAAAGCCAGAACACACATGCTTGGCTCTATGCACTGTTGACTCAGCTGACAAGACTTCGGCCATCTTAACGCGACCATATATAGCCGCCATTTTATTCGAACGGTAAGGGAACATAGCACGATAGGTTTCGATTAATGGGAGTTCAAAATTTGCGATATTCTATGCGAATTATAAAATACCAAGTCACAATTTAATGCGAACAAAAATTCAGTTAATGCGAGATTCCATGTTTGGGTTTAACTTAAATAAAAGTTAACAGAGACTCGGACAAAGTACCGCGGACTTATCACCGAAGATATACGAAGATATGAAAAAGCATCATAATTTAATAAAAAAACATATTAGTTTTTGTGTTTCAAGCATTCGAATAACGCGATTAATTATTAAGATTTATTATTCACACTAATCGAGACCCACCTTGTTACTATTTGTGAAAATTAAACTATACAAGTTTAAGCATTTAGATAAATACATTATAGATAAAAACAAAAGAAAACAAATAGAAAAAGAAAAAGTGGAATCGTGTGTCGAGGAACAAGCAGTTTCCATCCGAGAAATTGGAAATCGTGCCGAGCCATGTTTCCCTTTTCGACATTGGCAGCTTCGATAATTATCACAAGGAAATGGTAAAACCACCGGATGACGAGCAGTCCGCGCAGCGTTAAGGAAGTTCCCAGGATATAGACCGTCTCGGTTATCCATCCGTTCGCGTTTCTTCGAAGGCTGAACCCGACCCGAGGAATCCACCAAGTCAGTTTTTTTGCACCATTGTTCGTCGATTCTCGTATTAATTAAAAGGCAAAGCTCCGCCACACGGTAGAATTTACATCGAGAACCGTACGCAGCCTGAGAGGATTAACGGTTTCACGGACATTCCGGTTGGGCATATTTTCACTCGAGGATATTTTTGTCTCGCGTGAACACGCCAGCCTGGTTGTTTCGAGAAAACACGCGACTCGGTCCCCTCGACTTTGGAATTTGAAAAAATCTCGGCCCCGAAGTGGGACTTAAACGACTCCGCGCCTCGAGTACCGTGAGATCGGTGATAATACGAAAGTGTTTTTTTTTTATTCTTAGCTCAACCGTGCAAGTTAACTTGAGATACTGTTCAAGACAAGTAGATCATTTGTCCAAATACGGAGATAACTAATTGAAACGTTTCATGCTATATAATACGCTGGAAAAAAAAAATCTTAATTACATGTACAGTGGCTATAAAACGAAACTACCCATGTTTTTCAAACCAGACGTTTCTTAATCGAGTCTTATATTTCCTTTCTAAAAATTTTTCTAATTACCAGACTTCGGATTTCTATATGGATTCGTGATTGCTAGAATATATCGGAAAAAAGTAGAACTTTGAAGAGAATTATTTCTCCTACCAAAAATTATAAATTATTCGCGTCTTGTGCAATTTTTCACCTTTGAATTTCTTATAAATGCATAAAAATCTGCAGTCTAATAATGGCATAAATTCCTATTAAATGATAGAGAAATTTAACATAGTTAAGGCTAATTAACCAGTACATAAATATAAAAATAAATACTTTTTGTAGCCACTGTATGCTAAATACTTGTTCCATTTCTGACATTTTAATTATCCTTTGATTAAATTTATCCGACTAAAATAAACTCGAGAGAGAAATATCCCCAGACACTTAACTCGCAAAAACCACGCGAAAGAAGTCGAGAAGCCACTTGCAAATCATCGAGAATTACTATTATACCAATGAAAATGACTTTGGCGACCAATTAAGAGGATCAAGCTGGGCATGTACGACTTCATTTTACGCAGTCTCATTAGCACGGTTTAATTATAACAAGTCCAGTCACCGATCGGTGAGCACGAACGTGTTAACGTTTCTATCCTGATCGGCCTTCGAGCATCGTATATCGATTAGCTAAGCTGCTGAGCGAAACGCAAAACCACCGATTGACAGATTGAGCCGAGCAGCAGTGTCACACGACACTGTCATTCTCGCAGATCGGTAACTCGACCAAACTTATTAACCAGGGGGACTAAGAGTTCCCTCGTAAGAAGATATATCCGCCCTCTGACTCATCAATTTCGAGACACCATATTTATCCACAAGATGCGTTTAAAGATGAGTGCTCCGAGACTTATCAAATTGGAGAAACGACTCTCTCGCGGATGACTGGTCTAATGGTACTGTTATCGTTCCGAACTTAGGAGAATTCGAGATATGTACCGAGAAACTGGAAACAAGTTTTGTGACGGTGGATATAGTTAGAAATTTGGAGACTCGAAAGATGGAAAATTGAAAGATGGAAAATGAAAAGTTGAAAAATGGTAAGTTTCGCTTAAATTTTGAAAGAGGACAGCTTAAAAGAAAATATATTAACATTGAGAAAGTACATGGTTTACCGACAGCTTCGGTTAATATTTTCGGGTGAATTATTTGTATGTAGTTCCTAGAATGTTTGAACAAATGAAGCGGTACCCGAACGAACTCTGTTTTTCTTCGCCGTAAAATCGTTTGCATATAGGAGCAAGTTCTGCGAAAACTCGGAGCTTGTGTGTAACTTAAAGCCGGTAGGAAATCTGTGTTGATCTTGAGAGTCCTTGTAAACGATGCTACAGGATGAGAATATCCGCTCGTCCGATCGAACGTGTACGGGGTGCATTTTTCGAGACAGAAGTACAGCGTGCGAAACAATGTACGTTATAGAAAAATTGTTCTTACGAACAAAGAAAGCGAATGAAAATTTTCTAATTTTCTTTTTATCGCACAAATAACCAAATATCCATCGTACACGCCTGTTAATTCTACCTGACCCTTCCAAACGCCAAAAACGCTCGCCTCGATCACATCACATGAATCATCCTTCGTACATTTCCTGTCGATTTCCATTTCGTATTCTCCTAAGCCACCGAACAAAACGATATTCCCGGCATTCGAATCGTACGAAATATTCGCGTGGGTACTTCTCCGCAAACATCTACCTTCTTGCGAAAATCAATACATATTTTATCGAACTGGTCGGATACGACCACAAGGGAATACATATCGGAGCAATCGTTAAATATTCTTCTCGATCTTCGTTAAAGCGTTAATTCGATCGCTCTTCGAATTATTAATCGATTTCGTAATAACTAGCGCTCGACGATTAACCATTGATTTATTCATGAAAATCGGATCGATAAATAAACGTGCTCGTTTTTTGATCGCACGTTCAGTTCGTTAAAGGAAGCTCGTTTCGTTGGCGCCTTATCTCGGCACTTGGGTGTCTGGAACCTCGCCAGAGGAAGGATTAATTATAAATACAGGCGTAATAAGGAGCTAAGCGTGGGAACCGAACCGGCAAAGGACGCGTGTGCATACAAACGAAGCACTATGAACGCACGCGTTCACCGCCTCTATTTATGTGAGAAAAAGGAGCCTGGAAAAAGCATTTTGATGCTCCCCGCGAGTGGAATTAATAACGCACGACTATATCTACGTCTGGCAACTTTGAAACGTATTTTCCACGAGCCGAATCAATTTATTAAATTAAACGGAGCAACGTTAACTGGACATTCGAATAAAACTGAATGCTAAAATATTTTGTAATTAATTAAATTAGAAAAAAAAAAGAATTCTACTTTTGTATGAACTGGAGAAAAAAATTGAAATATATTCGATGAAATTGGAAGAAATTAAAGAAATTAAAGAAATTAAAGAAAAAAATTGAAACAAAATAAGAAACACTCGAAATAAATTTTAAATTATTCTTTTTCTCGAATAATCCAGAACCGTTTCGAGAAAGACGAACTTTGCTCCGTATAAATATCATCACCGCTTGCTCATCGTTGCTTATTATTCATGAACGTGTCATTGTTACAACCGAACGACCCAGTAAGCTAAACAAAAGTCCGAAGAACCTAAAAAGCATCGACACTGGTCAACGTTGATTATTTCTTGCCTCTGCATCTATCTGTATCTATCACAAATGGAAATCATCGATCGTTCGTAATCGATCTACCGTATTTATAAAACGACAGCACCGATCATTCGCGTTCCATCAACGGAAACAATATACCCTGTACAAACAGAATTCCATTATATAAATATCACCGCGTGACTTGTTCGACGAAACGAGGAATCAATTCAAGATTCAAGGCGAGAGTGTCGACAGGAAAAATCGCCAGGCTGATTTGCGTTTCCTGAAGCTTTGGACTGATATATTTTCTCGTTATAAAGAGCGCATTCATAGGCAACAAATTCTTCGCGCAAGTTATGACCGCATTTTTCCATCGCTGCACGCAGAAACAGGAGAAACATTGTGCACCACGAAATTACCCTGAATGCAAAACGGGAGAAATCTCTCTTCTCTATGTCGGACGAGCACAAATGACCCTGTATTTTAAGTTCTACAAGATACAACGTGCGTTGACGAGAAATAATAAGCTCGAACAAACCAGCTTTCCATGTTGCTAGACAATTGTAGTCAAATAAGAAAAATACACGGAAAGTATAGGAGAAAAAAATTTATTTCGAACAAAACGAGATTTAAATACTGAAGAGATATAAACGACTTTTAAATTAATTCAGTATTGATTAACAGCTACTTCAGTTATGTTTAAACAATGTACTGACGTAAAAATTTGTCATTCTTTTATCATATAAATCCTATTTTTTTATAAATAGTATAATATTCTTTATTTTCTAGTGTACACTTATTACTTAATAAATGGCAATAATTTCATAAAAGAATAATTAAAATTTCCCACATACAATATGAATTCCGCTGTATTTTTCATATAAATGCAAAATCGCGATTATATTATAATTACAGATGGTCGTCGATCGTTTCACAGTCTTTTACCTTGACCGGTACCCATAAAACACGTGAAAACAATTACATTGTGATGTCGACCATCGACCGAGTATTCAACCGCGTTCTATGACATGCTCCATTTGTATGGAAATTACAAGGTTGCAATTATCGTGCCATTTAGCGTTCGTTACGAACGACTCGTGTAATGATTCACTTTCAAACTTGACGCACTTTTCATTCGCGGTTCAACACTCGCTCCGGTTACTTCCGGTGCTTCTCTTGTACGCGAGATAATAATGAAAAAGAAAAGAAGAAAAAAAAAGGAACAATGGTCCTTGACTCGTAGAATTTTTAACGATGCAAACGCAATGAAGATTGTAATAAAATAATTAAGAAAGAATTATAGCAAAAAAGTTACGTCAACGATAGAATATCTAAAATTTACATTCGTGTTTTGAAATTTAAATCGCGAGTCATAAATTCCTGGTAAATTTAAGACGGAACGAATACCGTATAGCTAATAACTGGATATGCCACGATAAAATATGCGATAAGTTCTCTTTACGATACAACTCTCTAAACATTGCATACCAAGAAAATTTCGTGTAATGAATATTATTCTTCTGATAATGTATCATCGAGGAAGTGAGATTGCCATGGACGAAATCGTTTAACGACATACGCAATCGATGAGTCACGTAATTGGTACAATCCTTTATTGAATCAAGTGTTTCTCCCTAATTGATTTTTCAAGTATTCGTTCAAACTCGAGCAATATCTAATAATAACCTATTTTTTTTTTTTCCAGGAATTAAATTCTTTTTTTTCAATGCGGAGAGAATTTACAAATCGAGAATAAAATCCGGAAAATGCTATAAAATACACCACTCGACCTAGGAGAGCGTGTTTCGTAACGATCTTATTTTTAAGCGACCGATCGCAGTTTATTTGCTATTCCAGCGTCGTGCAATTGCATAATAATCGCGGTACGCCATTATGACGACCACATTGAGCAACAATTCGAACAGAACGCATTGTTGGCTTGTGAACAAGCTTTTACCTGAACCGTGTCCCACACGGTTGCAACACGCAGGGGAAAAAAAGGAATTCGGCGTAGAACAAGCTGACAATTAATTGTTCGTCGCGATATTACGAAACCGTTGAAGCTAAACG
>SMSQ01018827.1:0-22690 GCA_019453375.1 Ctenoplectra terminalis | reverse complement strand
TAAGAAATTATATTTAGGAATATTTGTTTATGAAAGGGAGTGATTGTACCTTAAAGCAATGATACCAAATATGCTACAATTTTTGGTAGCTTTTGATAAAAAAAAGAATTATGATTCGAAATTAATAATATTAAAGGGTATTAAGAAATTATATTTAGGAATATTTGTTTATAAAAGTGAGTGATTGTACCTTAAAGCAAAGATACCAAATATGAGACAGTGAGATATGTTGTTATAATTTAATAAAATTTTTGTTAGTTTTCTATATTAAGAAATAAAAAATTATGATTCGAAATTAATAATATTGAATGGTATTAAGAAATTATATTTAGGAATATTTGTTTATGAAAGGGAGTGATTGTTCTGTAATAAATTAGAGGATAAATTTTTTTAACCAAGCTAAGATCGCTTTGAATTTTTTAAATGCAATAATTAATCCTTAGAGAATCGAAAAGCTATCATAATAGTTTGTGCCTTGATGTAAACAAATTTATTATAACAGATATTTCATGTATAAAGCAAAGGTACCCAATATGAAACCCTATTTATGTTTATATTGTTACAATTTTATAAAATTTTTGGTAGCTTCTTATAAAAGAAAGAATCATGATTCGAAATTAATAATATTGAACACTATTAAGAAATTATATTCTGGAATATCATTTTATGGAACGAAGTGATTGTTTGGCGGTAAATTTAATATTTAGAGGATAAATTTTTTACGAAAAACGTGCTGTGACTTAAACTCCTGCGGCTATTCGTTAAGCAGCATTCTATAGTCGATCAAACTTCCTTTTCAGAGCTCCTTTGTACTTCTAAAGGACCGTAAAGAGTGTGGTTTCTTTTTTAGATGACGTGGAAAATTTGCTGTAAATTGAAAATCCTTCAAGTTTATCAAGGAATGTAGACATGAAAAACGTGTAACGCTAAAACAACGGCATTTTTTATTTTCGTAAGTTGTAATTAAAATTAAATAAAAAAAAAAAAATAATAATAGCTATTCTTTATAAAAACAAGAAAAACATTTAACAAACTATAACCACAGAAAAGGAGAAACAAACAGTTTTGTTTTTTTAATTATTTTGTGTCGCATCAATTGCTAAAGGTTATTTTTAGCAAAAAATATGCACAAAGAATTATTACCCTTATTATAAACATTTTTTCAAATGCTCATCTTAATATCTTTGCTACAAATAAATCTATTTTAATCATCGGTAGTTCTAGTGTTAACTGTGAACTGAATATTGCATTGTTCACATAGTTTCGTTAGCGATTTATCCATCAACCCCTTGCCTTACAATTTCTCTTAGTATTCATATACATTAGTAATAGCTATTCACTGTTTCAACACTTTATCAAATACAAAATATTGAAATATTATACATAATTTATATTCGCTAATTCTCAATCTTATAAATTAAAATTTGAGTTAAAGTTACGATTAAACTTCATTAGAAATATAGCGTGTTTTTATCATATTCGAACCATAATCTGCGCCACGAGTACGACTCGTGATTGTAACGCAAAGGGTTAAGGAGGGAGAGTCAAGTAAACAAGCATTTTTTTTTTTTTTTTTAAGAGAGTATAAGATTTATTTATTTACAAATAAGTACATGTTATTGTGTAGCATTTAGACAATCTCTATAAATTTTCTTATCTAAAAATATTCGTAAATAAGTGAGCTGCAGCTGCTTGAAGTTGGCTCCACGAAAATATGTTTTGTTTAATTTAAATTTAAAGTTGCATCAACCCGAATGGGTTATTAGCAACCACGCAATTTGACCGTCAGGAAAACGTTGATTTAATACGAAACCAATGAAGTAAATTCCACTTCAGACATGTGTAAAGCAGATGGATGACTGGGATACAGTCCCAGTGCAAGACGAAAGTGACCATTAGACTACGTACTACCATATTGGATCAAAGTTTAAATTAGGTGCAGAAGATTTACATGTTTCAAAAAACTAAGCAGGTTTTTACACGATTTGACGGTTCTAGTAAGTTCTTTAGTGTCTTCCTTTATTTGAAATATTTTCCTTTCATTTTCATACTTGTCCAACTCACAGATCGCTCTAATCATACCCTCCCCCCTTAAGTGTCCATGTATTAACCCTCCATAGTCCGAATTTTGTTTGTTTATCAGAGAAAGGAGCTACGATTGATTACACTATTTTACTTTGATCGCGAAATTTTTAAAGTAATAATTGCTATAGATGGACCGCGGTATCATTACACTAATATNAGTGCAAGACGAAAGTGACCATTAGACTACGTACTACCATATTGGATCAAAGTTTAAATTAGGTGCAGAAGATTTACATGTTTCAAAAAACTAAGCAGGTTTTTACACGATTTGACGGTTCTAGTAAGTTCTTTAGTGTCTTCCTTTATTTGAAATATTTTCCTTTCATTTTCATACTTGTCCAACTCACAGATCGCTCTAATCATACCCTCCCCCCTTAAGTGTCCATGTATTAACCCTCCATAGTCCGAATTTTGTTTGTTTATCAGAGAAAGGAGCTACGATTGATTACACTATTTTACTTTGATCGCGAAATTTTTAAAGTAATAATTGCTGTAGATGGACCGCGGTATCATTACACTAATATGGTAAAATTGAATAGTACAGTGACAACTAAATGAGATAAATTTTTTTAAATATAAATACACGAGTACGTAACTCTCAAGTCACACGGCGCCATAGAGGGTTAATTTTAAACGCCATAGAGGGTTAGTTTTAATTAAAAACACAGTCTTGCATTTTACCACTAATAATACGTGGATTAATTCACGTACATTTGAAATCTTTGTGTGCCATAAGATTCTAGATTAACAATAAAAAATTATTATTCCAAAGATACTACAAGATTATGCTTACTGACACTGTAATCGTTTCACTCGGTTAATTACAAAATCAAATAACCCAGTTAAATTCTATAAAAACGAGAGTAAAATGATTATTCCTTTACATATTACCAACTAAAAATATAAAACCACCCTCTGAGTTACACCCATGATATAAAATATCTCGCTGATTTTTTTTATCATTCATATTCGAGATTAATACTGTGAGTCTTAACAGTAATTTTCTTTATTATAGATTTTTTTATTACAAAAGCCTTTTTATCGTAACCTAATTTCAAATCCTTTTTTTTTTCTCGCTGCTTGGAATGCACGGATAATTCCGAACTTTTAGTCGGCAGTGTACTCCAGTGCTACCTATAATTTCGTGAACAAAACAACGGTCTAGCCCGGGGCGGCCGACAATCATTCTCTCCTCGTGCGATCGTCACCACGTGCCCATTGAATTCTGTTAAGCTTCCTTCGCACGTGCACGCGGCTAACGTGTAAAAATCCCGAACAGGCAGTTCTCGATCGTCACTGGAACGTTTATCGCTGACGAACAATGAAACCGTCGCGCGTTTATGGGGGCAACTCTTTGATCGGTGCACGCATTTTTCACCATCACTTGTGGTTTTCAGTTTAACCGGCCCATTTTTTCGTCGTCACCAGCGAGTATTCACAGGGACATCTGTTTTTGAGCGTTCTACCTCGCGATTTACCGGATCGAGCGGTTCTTTTTTCTTCTTTTAGGTAATTTTAAACCTGGATGCCTCGGATGCAGCCATTTTTTATATTTTTGCTTATTCTTTCGCGTTATTTATTTATTTGGTCAGAAATTGTATAAATTGTATAAATTTACCGTGGTACGTTTTGGGGAATTTTTTATAATTTTCTGTTAACAATATGGACAAAGATTTATCTCGCTTGTGTTATGCGTGTTTTTAAATATCAGTAAGTCTGATTTCTCTGATGGAAATAAATATATATCGATCGTTGGTAGTTCTAGTGTATTCTTCATCTTAACACTAGATTTACGGAACCGGTCAATTTGACTCAGTTCAGATTTCGTGCTTAAGTTTAACAATCATGCGAAAAATATAAACTCAAAATGAAATTTATATAGAGAAATGTACGAAGTAGATCTTTGCTTATTGAAATCTATTAATTTGAAGTAAACTGAACTAATGATATTACAAAAAATTTGTATTTCAATGTACCCGTTAAAATGATCTAATCGATGCCCGTAAACCTAGCGTTAAGAATGTAACGTTGAATAACTTACATTTTTGTTAAAATATTGTACGTAGGAAATCAGCAGAAAACCAAGAAAATTGTGTCTTCAAAATGGGTGTTAGTGGAGGGTGAATTTAAATCACTAGGAGAGACAGTGCCATAATAAGTAACATAAAATTATAAAAAAGACTATTGTGAAACCCTTTCTTTCTCAAGTGTTCTTTTGGAAAGAGAAAAAAAGAAAATTATAAATCTTTACGATTGCTTATTTATTTAGTTAATTTATTTTAGTTTAAAACAAAACAAGTGTTCGAATCGACGAAGATACAGAATTTAATTTCAAACTTAATCTCTGAAGAAAATTATGCGCGTCACCATAACGGCGCAAGTTGAGCGCAAAGGGTTAAATTCAACGAAGACTTTACCGCTGAAAATTCCTGATTTTTTTTCAATGGAAACGTAATATTGTTTAACACATCTTGAGCGGGAAACGGCTAAACTCGTTTTGTGTATATTATCATTGAAGCGCGGAAGACGACAAAATTCGTTTTCTACGAATTATCGTGGGTTTGTTTGACAACAAAGCGATTTTTTTACAATAAATAGACTTTCTTTACAGTAAATTCCTGAAAATGGACCACGATAGAATAGAATGTGATGACGAAGAAGTGTTTAAATTTTCGATTTTTGTGAAAGTATCTTTATTTTCATAAAGCGAATAACGAAATTAATTTTTAAGAAGAAACCGAAAGTTTTATTAAAAAATAATCCATAGTCCAAAAATTATATTTTATGCACAAGTAATTTTTAAATTTATGCGCGCGAATTGCAAAAAATCGGCCGCTATATGATGAGAGTTTGATAAGAAAACACCCGCTTAAGATGTGTTAAAATAAAACAGTTTTTCATAACTGTGTTTTATCATTTTAATAAAAATTCCAACATATTTTATACCGAAGTTTGTTATATTTAATTATATATATTTAATTCGTTATATTAATTCTGTTATATTTAATACTACGAGCATTTTAATTGAGTTAATGTTGATACACTGAATTATTTAAGTATATTAAAAAATTGTAGCTATTTTATGCACAAGTAATTTTGCGCACGAATTGCAAAAAATCGGCCACTGTACGATGAGAGTTTGACAAGAAAACACCCGCTTAAGATGTGTTAATACGCTATCGCGATTTAATACGCGTATCTCTTCGCTCAGAATAGACATCGCTGTACAATTCTCATTCGCAACGGTGAACAGACGCGGCCGGCTATTTGCCGACACTCGTTCGCAAAGGGTTAATAAATTACAAAGCTAATTCAACCTTAAAGGTTCGGGTTAACTTCTACTTTTCCAATTTCGTCGAAATGTTCGGACGTTGCACGCCAGATGCATCCCTCGCGTGGACCTCCCCCAGAGTTCGGGCGTCGTCTTGGAGATGTTCGTCACGTGCGCGATGAAACTCTGGTATTTTGACGGATCACCCTGTAGAAGGGAGAGCAGGGTAAAACCACGTTGTTCTTAGAGGGTGGAGGCGCCAGTTGCCTAGCGACCGGCCCTGAGAACACCCGTACTCCCCTCGGGTTGCACCCTGTGCAACTGCGATCAGGGGTGTGTGCTCGACACGCGTTAAATCTCTTCGTATCTGCGGTAAAATGTTCGAACCTTTTCGAGTGTTGCTCTAGATTGCTATTTAATTGTGTCGCTATTTTATTGTGTCGCTATTTAATTGTATCGCTATTTACTACATCGTAACCCAGCTGCTGTTTAGTAAATAATAAAAGTTTGAATAAATTCTTCAGTCGCTTTAACACTAGAACTACCAACGATTAAAGTACACCTATTTTAACCAGAGAATTAAAAATGATAACTATTTGAAAAAATATAAAATGCAGGGGAAATTAATGTTTATTCGTATTCGTTATAGAAAATCACAGTTAATTCTTAAAAATGTATCGTTATAAATTTATAGAATTTATACGAGAAATTGCAAACCAGTCATTTTGATCACCTCGGTAGTTCTAGTGTTAACGCATCGCGGTCCTTTGTCGAGAATGGTTCGACGATCCATTTGGTTTGAGGAAGTTTTATATTTTTTTTTCCTTTTTTGCATAAAATTGGTACGATCCCCAATGGAACCTAATTTGAACCTAATATATAATCATTTTTAATAATTGTTTTTTAACAGGGTAAGTTTGGGATAGTTGGATCACCGGGAGAGATTGGTCAGTATTAATAAAACAGAATCAAAGAGAAGAGTAAGAATAAAACAGAATAAAACAGAATCTCAGAACAAAACAAATAAATCGGCTTATTATTATTCTCTTACTGACAATTTTCGCAAAACTATATATATATATATATATATTATAAATTACATTTAAAGTTTTGTGTAAAGTAGAAAGTAAAAATAAAGATAACTATTTCGAATCCTCCGAAAACGAGGATTGGGTAAAATTTGTAAGGTGTGGGCGCTGTTTAACACTAGAACTACCAAAGTGGTCAAAATGACCCATTTATAATTTTTTATAGAAATTTTATAAATTAACTATGACATCTCAGAAGCAATTTTCCGCGATTTTCTGTTAAAAATGTAGACAACGCTTTGTTTACCTTGCATTGCGTATTTTTTTATACCTTTCATTAGGATTTTTTCCGTAGAAATAACTATGCTTTAATTGCCGGTAGTTCTATTGTTAATTTAAATTAGTTAACGCGAGCCTTTCTCGTATTAACCGTTAAAAAATTTTTTTAAAATTAAAAAAGAACGGTGATAGCATGTGAATAAAATTCAAGCGAACAGATTGTTCGGTTGAAGAATAAAGAGGCCGTTTTGAAGTTGCACGCGCGACCACGACTTTTCCATTTGCTTTCGCGCCCCCTGAAACCTTTCAAGGATCAAGGATCAAGGATCCCGCTGGCAAGTTTTCCGAGGGAAACTTTCACTCGGCCAAGACGGAAAGAGGAGCGGCCAACAGGCCACGAGCTATCGGCTGCGATCGTTGTCAATAATTATCTTTATCTCGCTCGATCCTTGTCATTATCGTTCTTTTACGAACGATCGCTGAAGCAGCACGCTATCCTCCGTTGTCTGAGCCTCGATAAGATCTTGTTTATCGCGCAGCCGGCTTAAAATCCTCTGAGAAACAGACTACGTTGCGAACGTTCGCGCGGTTTCGAACCTTTCGCGTTAAGTGTGGAATTAGTTAGAAGAAATGTGAAGAGAAAAAATAGATTTGTATATCTTTTCACTGAGAGTTGAGAAAAAAAGAAATTTCTGCGTTAAGCAGCGTTAATTTTCATCCGTCAATCATTTTTCTGACTTAATTTGTCATTTGTTGTTCAATTGACAAAGTAGTAAAGAAATTGATATAGTGAAAAGAAACATAGTTAAATTTGTAAATTCCTTTACAAAAAACAAGAAAAGAAAATTTCTGCGTTAAGCAGCATTAACTTTCATCCGTTTCTCATTTTTTTAACTTAATTTGTAATTTCTTTTTAAATTGATACAGTAGTAAAAGAAATTAATACAATGAAAAGAAAGATAGTTAGATTTGTAAGTTCTTTTATTAAAAATAAGAAAAAAGAAATTATTGTAATATACGAAATCAGGACCCTCGAATATTATATAAACGAATCTTAAGCCCTCAGCAATATGAAAACAATTTTTACTTGTTCCCTGGTGTGATGGTTCAAATACGACAGAATTTAATTTTAATTTTAATTTTAATTTTAATTGTAATTTCAATTTACAAGAGAAGTAGAAAATTCGAACGATTTAAGTATACCTATTTCATCCAAAGAATTCAAAATAATAAGTATTTGAGAAAACTATAAGATGCAGTGGAAATAAATCTTTATTTTTGTTCGTTACAGAAACACAGAAAAAGTTCTTAAAAGTATAAACCTCAATTCTAACCTTGCTATGATTCTTCGATCATTTTTGATCCAGTCGACTTTTACTTTCTTTAAAAAAATTTCCTAATTTTGAGAAACATGTCAAAAATCTACCAACAATATCCGAGTTTCCTTATTTCAATTTTACTATCCTTTAGTTAAAGAGAAATTTTTATCAAAACTAAGAATTTTGTTTACCGAAATAAAAGCGCACTTATATCTAAAAGAATTTGAGAATCGTATCATTGTTAAAGATATTACTACAATTATTTAATTCCATAATCATAAGCATAATTCTCTTATTCTAATATAAAAATAATTACACAAAAACAAACAGTGTAAACACATTAAATAAAAAATAAACCATCGCAGTCACCACGGTAAATTTACAAAACTTACATGAGAAATTACAAATCAGTCGTTTCGACCGCTCAGGTAGTTCCAATGTTAATGCACAGAGTAATTTAACAGCGCTTGTTGGTCGCGTATCGATTAGGCTTGATGAACGCCAACTTTTAAAAATTTTGTATCGCCAGAATTTTCCCCGGCGAGTATCGTGAGAGCAAGTACGACGGGTTATTTCCACGTTAGTGTCGGAATTTTTTGCAATTTTTTTTCTATTTTTTTTTTTTTTTTACAGTTTCCCTCGACATGCGCGCGTGCATGCACACGTTTCGTTATCGAGCATTCGCAGCCAAGGCTCGCTGTAAAGCGTTTCATCTTCGCAATAAAGCCGCGCCGTATATCCGAACTTTTCAAACATGAAATTATATTGTTCGCAGTTCCGCTTTCGAGAAGCCTTTCCGCCGGAGCCGGTCGCGTATTGTTTGCTTGAAAAATTTGTAGGCGAATGATATTGTGTGTGCGACAGTCTCTCGCGAGTAAAATACATCCTCTCGGAGTTTTTACGCGGGTTTGTCGAGCGCAACGAAACGCTGGTCGAAAAAATTCGAAAAGTAACGAACACAGGTGGAGAGTCAAGGTGTTTTTGTAAACGGATTTTGGATTTATAGGAGAATTCGAGAAACAATTGGCCAAGTTTCTATTGTTGCGAAAAATTAGACGATTGTTGGAGAAACGCTGTTGGGATCCGGGCGAGAAACGCGTTTAACGAGGAATTTACTTGTAAAATAATTTGTTTCGAACGCTCGGTTATTTCAAAGCCAGGACGCAAGGTTCGTACTTCGTCGCGGACAATGCAAGAATTGAGTTTTCTGTCTGCGCACAGATAGAACGGAAAAGGCTTCGGTGTATGGATCTTGTGAAATTTGCACCGAGACAAATAACCGATTCAGGCGTGTGTGCTCAGGTTGGTGATCCGACAGTACTTCATGGAATTGATGTTTTATAGTTTAATATTAAAAATTCGAATACAGTCATGGAACATGTATTTTTTTTCTTTTCTTGTTTTTTTCTTCTAAATTTAACACCAGATCTACCAAAGTGATCAAAACGACCCGTTTGTAATTTTTCGAAGCAATTTTATAAATTAGGTACGATGCTTCTTGGAGAGTTTTTCTTGATTTTCTGTTAAAAATATGAATAAGCGTTTATCTTATTTCTTCGATAGAAATAAATATACCATAATCGTCGGTAATTCTAGTGTCAATGTTGCATCTACTACTTGACACTAGTGACATTCCCTACACAAAAAAAAGAAAAAGATCGACATCGAAATAATTAAACAAATTCATCGTACTGATTTTTATGCAACCGAACCTTTTATTGGATAATGTTTGCAACAGTGTTTTAAATTTCATCAAACAGAGTTAGATTATTAAAATTAGAATAACGCGTGTGACTACCCAAAATCAAGCTCGTGGGAAGAAGCAGGAAAGCTTGCGTCGACTCTTTTTGATGTCTCTTACACATTTCAAAATATTTATCACTCCAATAAAATTATTAAAAAGTTACTCGAATAGAATAAAAAAAACAATTCTTTTCACAAGCACTATCGATTACTTACAGTACCGGATAAGTGATGTTTCCGAATATACTATAACATAATACTTTACGACTTAACAATATAAAACTCGAAAAAATAGACACGTATTTTTTTATATGGGCTATCGTTCATTTCACGTACAGTATCTTGCAAATGATGCTTCTGAATATACTTAAATAATTAAGTATATTAACATTAACTCGATTAAAATGCTCATAGTATTAAATATAACAGAATTAATATAACAAATTAAATATAACAGAATTAATATAACAAATTAAATATAACAGAAATAATATAACGAATTAAATATAACAGAATTAATATAATAAATTAAATATAACAGAATTAATATAACAAATTAAATATATAGAATTAAACGTAACAAACTTCGATATAAAATATGTTGGAATTTTTATTAAAATGATAACCCACGGTTATAAAAAACTGTTTTATTTTAATAGTACCACAGATAGAAAGATACACGTGTCCTTGGAAATAGACTGTTTTTAAACATAAATAGAGAGTGTAGAAAATACTATCGCGACAGTACAGAAAAAACTATAAAATAAAACAATACAATATAAGAGTGGTGTCGATCTTCGACTGGTCCTCCGAAGTCCTCCGGCTGGCCAGCAGGAGTGCAATAAAGCACAGGTCAAAAAGGTTTCGCAGCTACTGGCAAACCTTACGCACTGCGAGGATATGCACGTGAATCCGAACAAAATATATATTTTAAAATGGTAAAGAAACATACGAGTGACATAAGTACGTGACGATACCGCGACAACAAACAAACAGAAAAACGTCACAAACTCATTTGTCCGGTACTGTATTTATCGTCGGTCTGGCCAAAGAAACGATCTCTTTGTTCAAACCATAATCTCCATAACAAGGTACATACAAGCAAAAGCCTGTTACGTTGCGATTCAACGACTGCGACCGATAAAATTTTCAATTCGAAGTAACCGAAAATCGGATATAGAACCTGGAATTCGTCTCCGGTTACGAAACCTCGTTACCCATTGAACCATGAACCCACGCGAAAAATGACCCTCCGACAATATTAAATCCCACGTATTCGCACAAAGACTGTCCACCATCGTGCACACTTTCCCCATATCCCACGTCACTTTCACGATAATCGAAGAAATGCAATTCGACCCGCATAGCTGTGTTTGTACGGGTCGATGCTGCGAGGGGCTGCTTAGAGTCTCGCTTATCCATTGAACGATCCTGATGTTGACCCTGATCCTGGCGCAAGGATGAAGAGGAGACCGGGTCCTGGAATGTTGTACCTAGCTTCAGGCAGTTCCCTACCCTTCATCTCTTTCTGCCACCCTCTCTTTATCCGTCTCTTTCACTTTCGTTGTATTTACTCGTTTCTGTCTCTTTCTGTTTCACCGTTCATTTTATCCTTCCTTTTCTTCTGTTTTCCACATTTTCCCTTTCTCTGTTTCGCTCTTTTGATGTTACCCTCTGTTTCTTTCGGTGTCATCCCTTCTTGTATCTTTATTTTTCTTTTAACTTTTCCTTTTTCTCTGTTTCACGTTTTTGCTGTTACCTCCTTTTTTCTGTTATTTTTATTTCTTGTTTCATGTTTTTATCGAACTTCTTTTCGTTTTCTCTGTTTCAGTATTTTACTGTTAATTTTGGTTTCTTTAATTGTCGTTCCTTTGCTTTGCTTCTGTTTTATTATTTTACTGTTGCTTTCTGTTCCTTTTCGTTGTTATTCTTCTATTTTTTTTTTTTTCTAATGTTTTCCTTCTCTCTACTTCATCTCTCATTTTATCCTTCTTTTTATTTCATTTCATTTCGTTTCCTGTGTTTCTCGCTTTCATTGTTACCTTCTGTTTCTTTCGCTGTCATTCCTTCTTCTATCTTTATTTTTCTTTTATCTTTTTCTTTTCTCTGTTTCACGCTTTTGTTGTTTCCTCCTTTTTTTTGTTATTTTTATTACTTGTTTTATGTTTCAGTTGAATTTCTTTTCGTTTTTTCTGTTTCACTCTTTCACTGTTAACTTCTGTTTCTTTAATCGTCGTCCCTTCTTTGCTTTGTTTTCTGTTTCACTATTTTACTGTTGCTTTCTGTTCCTTTCACTGTCATCCGTTCTTCTACTTTTTTTTCTAATATTTATTTTCCTTCTCTTTATTTCATTGTTATCTTCTGTTTCTTTAATCGTCATCGCTTTTTTCCTTTTCTTCTGTTTCACTATTTTACTGTTGCTTTCTGTTCCTTTCACTGTCATCCGTTCTTCTATTTTTTCTTCTAATATTTATTTTCCTTCTCTGTATTTCACTCCTTCACTGTTACCTTCCATTTCTTTCATTTTCATCCCTTATTCTATGCCTCTTCTTCTATTTCCTTTCCTTTTCTGTATTTCACCGTTTCACTGTTACCTTCCATTTCTTTCATTTTCATCCCTCATTCTACGCTTTCTCTTCTATTTCCTTTCCTTTTATATATTTCACTCTTTCACTGTTACCTTCCAATTCTTTCATTTTCATCCCTCATTCTACGCTTTCTCTTCTATTTCCTTTCCTTTTATATATTTCACTCTTTCACTGTTACCTTCCAATTCTTTCATTTTCATCCCTTATTCTACGCTTTCTCTTCTATTTCCTTTCCTTTTATATATTTCACTCTTTCACTGTTACCTTCCAATTCTTTCATTTTTATCCCTTATTCTACGCTTTCTCTTCTATTTCCCTTCCTTTTATATTCTTCACTCTTTCACTGTTACCTTCCGTTTCTTCACTCCACACCTCTTCCTCCCTTTCCATCTATTTCCCCATTTTCCCATTGAAAAATATCCAAAATTTTCCCAAAAAATACAGAATCAAACTAGTCAACACCGGAAAAAAGATGGTGAAAAGTACCGATCGATGTGTCCACGCTGAAAAATAAATCTATGTCCCAACATTTCGCAATAAAAATGAACCTCGAGGAACGACATCGCTCACGGGATAACCTAATGCCTCCACGTATCCACACCTTCCCCTGCCCCCATAACCTGCGTTACACGCACAACAAGTACCGCCATTCTCCGATATCTCGTTCGAGCCCCTATCACTCGAAACCGGTAAGCTCGGCCAACACGTCCACAGAATCCACTCGCTAATATCAATAATTCCGTTCAAACAAATCCGACCTACGCTCGAAATGCTGGCTCACGTCCCACGGAAAAATGAGCACCCCTGATGGACACACGATCCGTGACCGGTGGGGCTAGCACGCGGTTCAAACGCCGAGAGAGCGAGAGGAAAAAGCGAGAGACACGAGGAAAGGAGGTGGAACGGGTAGGAAATAATCGGTTGGAAAGGAACGGAGAATGGTGTTTCAGTACGTAGGCAGTGGCCTGCCCTCCCCGACGTCCTCTTTGCTCTGGGTCCACCGGTCCCCGGGGGCCTGCTTAGGCCCCGGCTTAAGGATCGACCATTCTAACGGCGCGCCTCGTTCTCGTCACCGGCGGACGGTGCGCTTTTGACCGTGCTCTTTGTCCACCGAGGAAAAATTCCTCGACGAAATCGAGTGTTTTTCCGTTATCGGCCGCTAAACGAGGCTTCCTCGGAGGTTGGGGTGTGCGCGATACAAATTCGCTTCCCTTCGGTTCCATGGTTTGTTTCTGCGATCGTAAAACTGGGAGATTGAGTGGCTCGCAAGGGAACTCGTGTTGGAATGATTAACACTAGACTTACGGAACTCGTCGATTGGACGGATTTCGGAGTGTTTAACGAGTTCGGTTAGAGGTCGATGAGTACGGTGGCGGAGAATATTGTGAGATCGTTGCATGTTTGTAATTATTTTTAACCCTCTATGGCTTTGTCGATTTCGTTTAACTCTTTGGGACACGCTGGGATTAAAAGTGTCCCATCTTTTTGATGCACCGTAATGCATTGGGACATTTTTAGTCCCAACTCGACTCAGGGAAAAGGATGTGCTTTAATAAGTACCATTCGTGAACCCATATAACCCCTATAACAACAAATTCAATTAAATTATTATTTTTTATGTTTTTACATTATATGATTCTTTTATCAGTAAAAGTATACCAATTTTGTTTCATTTAAAACGCAATCAAATTTCTATGCAACATGGGATTATTTTATTATCTGAAATCCTGTGCCGCAAAGAGTTAAACAACTTAAACCTTTGCACTGGAGGGCTCCGGAGCGGAGCCATTTAAAATTTGTCTTCAAACTCGAGGGCTCCGCTATGGAGACGATGCAAATAATATTTAGTTCATACCAAGAGGTATCACACCTTGGACGATTACAAAATGTAATGATGTTATAGTTTTTTGTTTTCTTATATGCCACAACATTTGAATCTATAATCGATTAAAAAAAAAGATAATAACATACAACGATGACTTTTCTTTGAATGCGCGCATCATTTACGTATACATAAATATGATTTTTTCACTGAAACTGCTTCGAGTTGCTGGTAATATGAATGAAAAAAAACTTCCAGTGCAAAGGGTTAATCGACCAAGCGATTGTCAAATAATTATCGCTTCAAATTTTCCTGCTGTTCTCCTGATACTACACACTCGTGTAGTACCCTTCATTCAACTATTGATTAAAATATTGGCAACTGTTCTCTCGAATTCAAATCAACGATAATAATTCTTAGTGTTTAAAACATTTTGGTTTGAGGATATCAGCGTAGAGCTTGACCGAGGCGAATCGGATGGAAATAGGAATTCAATCGAAAGAAAGATTTTTAAGTTTAAAAAAGTGTTCTTTTTTTTATTCATGATCAAATTAACCCTCTATGGGACCGCGTGACTTAAAAGTTACAGAATAATGTATCTATGTTTTAAAACATTTCTTTTATTTAGTTATCGCTGTTCTATTAAAAATACCACATGAAGCGAAGCTACAAAGTTTAACCCCTTGCATTCGTAAAGTATTTTAACACTAGAACTACGGACGATTGAAGTGTATCTATTTCAGTCAAAGAATTCAAAGTAAAAACTATTTGAAGAAAATATAAAATGCAAGAGAAATAGATCTTTATTCATTTTCGTTACATAAAAACACGATTCCTAAAAATGCATCGTTATAGATTTATAGAATTTATATGAGAAATTGTAAACCAGTCATTTTAACCATCTCGGTAGTTCAAGTTATAACTTTCAAAGGACTATTGCGAAAACCTAAAGTGTTCTTTTGGAAATAAAAAAAAGAAAATTATAAATCTTCACGATTTCTTATTTATTTGGTTAATTTACTTTCATTCTCAAATAAAAGAAGTATTTGAACCTACGAAAATACAGAATTTAATTAAAAACTTAATATCCGAAGAAAATTATGCACGCCGCCATAGCGGCGGCAGCCAAGTGCAAAGGGCTAAAATTAAATATTAAACCTTGTATAATATAAAAATCCACGAAATGTTGAAACAAAATAGTTACGTTCCTTGTCATCGCTCGAATTGCTGCATTAACCCTTTGCCCTGTAACCACGAGTCACACTCGTGGCTTCTGGTTAAAATACAATAAAAAGACACAATATTTACGACAAAGTTCAATTTTAACTTTAACTGTAATTTAAATTTACAAGATTGAAATTTAGCGAATACAAAATACGTGTAATATTTCGATACTTTGCGTTTGACGGAGTGTCAAAGACTATTGCTAATATGCATGAAGATTGAAGAAATGTTAATCCAAGTGGTGACTGAGAGTCACCCTTCGCAGTGTAAAAGGTTAAATAACCATAGAAAAAGCGGGCAAAAAGAGATACATCGTTCCGTATTCTAAAAAGGAAAGTACACATTTTCCTAGCTTTTTCACTTGACCTCCGTTCAATAATCTCGTGCCCCATAAGAGAATCAGGCGCGAGAAAATTTCATTAAAATCGAAGCGATTGCCCCGTGAGAGAGAGAAAAAGAGAGAGGGAAAGAAAGAGGGAAAGAGAGAGAGAGGCGGTTACTTTAATGTTTACCTTGCCTTCGTTAACGAAGGAGAGTACCTTTTAACGTAATTAGGCCACTGTAATCTAATAACGATATACAATCGATGGAAGGTGGTTGGGGAGGAACGAGGGAGGCACAATTTGACGCTACGTCGTCGGTTTAAATATAACAACGAGACAGTAACGTTTACGCGTGCGGGATAATATAACTTGAGTTGATTGAATAATGAGGCTAATTTGCGCGTCCGGACGAAAGGTAAATTTTCGGCCCGCCGGCGTTTCTCGTTACTCGCGTATTCGTACTTTACATAAATTTCTCGATTGTTTCGCGCTCGTTCGACCCGTTATAATTTATCGAGCGATCGGGAGGCAGCCGATCGGTGGACCGCGATTTATCGTCCAACAGAGAGAACGATCGCCCGGCCAATTCGGTGTTTTGAAGAGGAAAAACTGCCGTTTCGATTCCCTTGGTACGTACTGGTTGGTATAGTCTTCGATTTCGAAGTCCTTTGGTATGTTTTTATTGTCAACTGTGATGTTTGTATTTGAGTAGGATTTTTTAAAAATGGTAAAAGTGTATAGAAAAGATAGAATACTCGAGTGTTTCGACAAAAATTTATTTTTACAAATTCTCTAATATGTAGGAATTCGATTAATTAAGTTTCGTTGGATTCTCTGTAGACGAGTTTGGTTGTTTACTGCGATGTTTGTATTTGAGTAGGATTTTTTTTAAAATAGGAAAAGTGCATAGAAGAAATAGAATACTTGGCTGTCTCGACAAAAATTAATTTTTACAAATAATCAAATATCTATGAGTTTGACTAATTAAGCTTCGTTGGTTTCTCTGTAGACGAGTTTGGTTGTTTACTGCGATGTTTGTATTTGCGTGGGATTTTTTAAAAATGGGGAAAGTGTATAGAAAAGATAAAACACTCGACTGTTTCAATAAAAATTAATTTTTACAAATTCTCGAATAGGTATGAGTTTGACTAATTAAGCTTCGTTAGTTTCTCTGTAGATAAGTTTAGATGTCCTCTGTGATGTTTGTATTTGAGTAGGATTTTTTAGAAATAGGAAAAGTGGATAGAAAACGTAGAATATTCGACTGTTTCAATAAAAATTCATTTTTACAAATTCTCAAATATATATGAATTTGTCTAATTAAGTTTTGTTGATTTCTCTGTTTCTTTATCGTACTACAGAAGTAGAAATTGTTATAATAATTTCAAAATTCTAATCTTAGAGTAAACGTGCATAGGAAACGTGACAAATAACAACGATCTAATCGGATATTAAAAAGTGCACGAGCGACGTTGTTGACTGTCTCGACAAAAATTAATATTTACAAATTCTCTAATATGTACAAATTCAACTAATTGTTTGAGCTTCGTTGGTTTCTACGTAGACGAGTGTTTCTTTATCGTGCTACAGAAGTAGGAACAGTAGTAAGTAAATAGAAACTTGAACAATATAGAGCGCGAGAAAGTTGGAAGGTTAAATCGGCTTGGCGTAGTTTCTGTCGCGAACTAGCTGCTGTTGACACTAAGTAAGTGCTAAAAGTGCAGTTTTCGGATTGTCACGAGTGTCGGAGTTGCTGAAGTTGCTAAAGACGAGCTCAGCGATTTTCGTAATATAAAACGGATAGCATAGCGTTGCATACGCCGGTGTTTTATCAGCAGTTAATAGTTGGCATTAAGAACGATTAATAATTATGTAATTCCTTCTAGACGTAATATTCAAACCAGTTCCATTTTAAATTTGTAGAAAAAATATTTAAATGATTTAAATAACGATAAATTCTTCGTACAATTTTTTTTATTGCACAATTTTCTAGTATTGTACAATTTTTTATTGTACAATTTTTTTTATTCTAGTATTATATAATTTTTTTATTGTACAATTTTCTAGTATTGTACAGTCTTTTTATTGTACAATTTTCTAGTATTGTGCAATTTTTTTTATTGTACAATTTTCTAGTATTGTACAATTTTTTTTATTCTAGTATTATATAATTTTTTTATTGTACAATTTTCTAGTATTGTACAGTTTTTTTATTGTACAATTTTCTAGTATTGTGCAATTTTTTTTATTGTACAATTTTCTAGCATTGTACAATTTTTATTATCGCACAATTTTCTAATATTCTACAATTTTTCTTTTTAACTCTAAAACAACCAAAGCAATCAAGTGATCGATTCGTCATTTATCATAGAAATTTTATAAATTTCCAATGGTGCATTTTTCAATATTTTCTGTGCTTTCCATAAAGTATACAATCAAAAATTACTTTCTCTTGCGTTATCTATTTTTTCAAACATTTACTATTTTTATTTCTTTGCTACAAATATATACATTTTAATTCCAATAATTTTAGCGTTAAAAATACTTACGTTATTCATTCCAACGAAACGAAAAATGAGAGTACCCCCGAATGGCCATAATGGTTGTACTTCGTTCCTATTTTGTACCCCGACGGTGAGTTCGGAATATTAGGGTAGCCTAAACAAGAACCCCTAAAATTTCCACTGCGTCAAAGGGTCCCAGGCTTTTCCATCGAGGGTACGAAGCGAAAATTGGAAAGATGGCGACCGTTCGATGGCGAGCTGATTTATTTGGTTCGACAGTTGCCATTTCGCCGAGTCGATCGAGCGGACTCGATCCGATAGAAAAATCTCGAGAGGAAAGAAAAAGGGAAAAAGGAGAGTTCCATGATGATATATCGAAAAACACGCGGCTCTATTCAACGTTTAAAATACAAACGAGACAAGCTGGCACGCGTGTGACGCGTATCATATTTTGGACGCTGTTTCGTTCGTGCTCTTCCGTTCGTGGCTTAATACGAATGAATTGCCGTTCCGTGACACGATCAGAGAGACAAGCGGTGTAAATTCGTATTTAGCTTAAGCGTTGCGTATAGTAGGAAATTCGTGTCTTCGCCTGACGTCAGAGAAGCATGGAAACTCGTTTTCGGAGATTAAATATCTGTCGCTCGAGGATCACTGTGATGGTTTCTTTGTAAATCGTTTGTCAGACTGAAGTTGATAACTGTAGTGAATAGGAGGAATAAAGGATGGGGTATTAATAATTGATATCATTGTTTGAATTATTTTTTAAACGAATAGTTTATTAAAGGTAGTTAAGAAGCAAGAGAGATCGTTTTATTTGGTGTAGAAGAAATTTTGTGGTGTGAATTCTGTTGTATTACTCAGTTACACTACTCGTTTGTATCGTTTCAAAATAAATTTTGTTTAATTTTGAAATATTTTAGATTTGAGAAATATACGATATTAAAATTTTTTTTTATTTCAAAAGATTTTAGAATTGGGAAATATACGATATTAAAATTTTGTTTAATTTCAAAAGATTTTAGAATTGGGAAATATACGATATTAAAATTTTGTTTAATTTCAAATATTTTAGAATTGGGAAATATACGATATTAAAATTTTGTTTAATTTCAAATATTTTAGAATTGGGAAATATACGATATTAAAATTTTTTATTTCAAAATATTTTAGATTTAGGAAATATACGTTACTAAATTCTTTTTTAATTTCAAATTTTTTGGAATTGGGAAATATACGATAGTAAAATCTTTTTTAATTTTGAAATATTTTAGATTTAGGAAATATACGTTACTAAATTTTTTTTTAATTGCAAAATATTTTAGAATTGGGAAATATACGATACTAAAATCTTTTTTAATTTTAAAATATTTTATATTTAGGAAATATACGATACTAAAATTTTTAATTTCAATATATTTTAGATTTATGAAATATACAATACTAAAATATTTTTTAAATTCAAAATAATTTAGATTTACAAAATATACGACAGTAACATTTTTTTAAATTTCAAAATATTTTAGATTTACCTAATAGTTGTTAATTCCATTTATATAAAATGTAAAGTGGTGGTTAGTTCCATTTATATAAAAATCGTAAAATTATACAATAGGGTTACCATATACAGTGGATAGTTCTATCTTTCGAAACATACTAGAGAATTAATATCGGATATTGTATGCTAATTTTAAGTAAGAGTTAGAGAACTGTCTCATGGAAGGGTAGTTCTAAAATGGCGATAGGAACCTGGATTTTGGAAGGCAGTGCTACAAACGATACCCTTGAAAGGTGCTCTAACGGCGGTCATGGTCGGTTCTTGGAATTTACCAGTCGCTACTTTAGGAATCTGTGTCTGGTTATCCGTAAAAGGACTCGTTATAACGACCAATGGAAGGTTGGACGAAAACCTTAGGCGACCAATAGAACTGAATTTCTCAGCTATTCAGCGTTCCGAGGGAAAATCGTGGAAATGTTTCAGTTATGGTCTAACCTTCGAGCAGTTGCAGAACGTTTTGACCGAGGAATTATTTGTATATATTTTTCGTTTGGATTATTCCTGTAATTTCGTTTTATTTTTGTAAGTTCGTGAATTTCAAGGAATTTTGAGAAGTTGGTTTTTATTTGTGTCGAACGTATAATTTATTAAGTAATTTAATGTGTGTACAGTGGCTGCAAGAAGTATTTGTATATACTTGTGTTATTCAGTGCGATGTTTTCTGATTAAGTCTTACGCTTCACAACAGTAATAATAATTAATAAGAAAGCACTGTAGTGACAGAAAATAAAAATATTATAAGAAACAATTGCATTGACAAACATTAATAATTATTATTGGTGATATTAGATTAAGTATTGCATTAATAAAAATTGATAATTATTACAGAAAAGTATGCACTGAAAAATAGTGAAAATTATTACAGGAAAGCATTATAATGACAAAAAATAAAAATATTATATGAAATAATTGCATTTACAAACACCAATAATTATTATAGGAGATATTAGATTAAGTATTGCATTAATAAAAATTGATAATTATTACAGAAAAGTATGCACTGAAAAATAGTTATAATTATTACTATTATATAAAGCATTGCACTCATAAATTCTAATATTTATTACAATAAAGTATCGCACTGATAAATTCTAATAATTATTACAAGATAGCATTGCATTAACAAGAATTACTAATTATCGTGAGAAAGAATTCTACTGCAAACACCAATAGTTATTACAGGAAAGAAAATAATTTCATTTACGAACATTAATAATTATTATAAAAAGCATTAAAATAACAAATACAAATTTACCACAAGAAACCATCGCAATGACAAAAATAAATAATCGTTACAAAAAAGAATTGCATTTACAAACATTAGTAACTATTATAAGAACAACACTGACAAATAACAACAGTCATCACAAAAAAGCATTAAAATGACAAATACCGATATCCATTACAAGAAAACATTGCAACGACACAAATTAATAATCAATACAAGAAAGCATTGCACTGACAAACACTACCCATTACAACCAACCATTCCACTCGAAAAGATTAATAATCATTACACAAAAGAATGTCGTACACAAAAACTAATAATTAATACAAGAAATCATTACGGTGACAAATACTATTTATCACGAGCAACCATTCCACTCAGAAAGATTAATAATCATTGCAAGAAACAAATTGCTGAGACAAATACCAACGACTATTATAAAAAAGCAACGCGCTTATAAGTACCAATAATTTTTATAAAAAAAGCAACGCACTTATAAATACCAATAATTATTATAAAAAAAGAACGCACTTATAAATACCAATAATGATTATAAAAAAGCAGCATACTTATAAGTACCAATAATTATTACATAAAAGCAACGCACTTATAAGTACCAATAATTATTATATAAAAGCAACGCACTTATAAGTACCAATAATTATTATAAAAAAAGAACGCATTTATAAGTACCAATAATTATTATAAAAAAGCAACGCACTTATAAGTACCAATAATTATTATAAAAAAAGAACGCATTTATAAATACCAATAATTATTATACAAAAGCAGCCCACTTATAAATACAAATAATGATTATAAAAAGAACGCACCTGTAAATACCAATAATTATTACATAAAAGCATTGCACTTATAAGTACCAATAATTATTATATAAAAGCAACGCACTTATAAGTACCAATAATTATTATAAAAAAAGAACGCATTTATAAGTACCAATAATTATTATAAAAAAGCAACGCACTTATAAATACCACAGCAACCCACTTATAAGTGCCAATAATTATTATAAAAAAGCAGCGCACATATAAATACCAACAATTATTACAAAAAAGCAACGCACATATAAATACCAATAACAATTATAAAAAAACGTATCGCACCAACATCTCATGAAAACCTCGTGCACAGTAACACAAGAAACAAAGAATCGAAGCCGCGTTTCGAGGAGCGACGGAAGCGAGCTCGTCGCCTCGATGCACCGCGAGGAATTTCAATCCCGTCGTCCCCTGGACACGCGGTTTATCTGGAAAAGTCATCGAGCCGCTTCACTCGTATACACGTCACCCTCTGTTCGCGAGAAACTCGGCTTTCACCTGGTGTAGGCATAGCAGCCGTGTGGTCGCCGGAACGAGAGAGACCTTTGCACGGTTTCTCCGTTTCCATTCTACGAACCTTACCGGTGTTCGACGGAAGAAAGGATCCTCCGGCCCTTCTTTAAAATCACGGAATCGTCGAGATCTCGCGGAACAAGTGTCACGTTGAATTAAAATTTAATGCTAAAAATTGTTTTCGAAAGAGAGAGACGCTTTGTGCAGGGTCATCTCGCGACAGACGCGGCAAAATGTTGTATTGACGTTTTCTGGACCGAGTTTCCCGGGTTGTTGGCGTGGTCCGTGAAAAAGATGCGTTCCGCAGAGAAGAATGAAACACGTTTCGGCGATGAGTTCGTTGCTACGATAGAGAAAACGAATATT
>SMSQ01018826.1:0-17998 GCA_019453375.1 Ctenoplectra terminalis | reverse complement strand
TAACCAGAAACTAATCCCATCCAATCAACTCCAATACTTTTCTGAAAACAATCAAACATTTTTTCAATCCTAACAAGAAGTTAATCGCAACTTATCGACTCCAACACTTCTCTGAAAACAATCCAACATTTTCACAATCCTAACCAGAAACTAATCGCAACTTATCGACTCCAATACTTCTCTGAAAACAGTCAAACATTTTCACAATCCTAACCAGAAACTAATCGCAACTTATCGACTCCAATACTTCTCTGAAAACAGTCAAACATTTTCACAATCCTAATCAGAAATTAATCCCACCTCATCAATCCCAATATTTCTCTAAAAACAACCCAACATTTTTGCAATCCTAACAACAAATTAATCCCAGCTGACCACCCGCATAATTTCTCTTAAAAACAAACCAAAATTTCTGCAATCCTGATCAAAAACTACTCCCACCTCTCCAACCCCGAATACACCCTCGAAAAACAATCAAAAATTATAGAATCCAAACCAGAAACTAATTCCACCTAAATCAACACCGATACTCCTCCGAAAAACAATCCAACATTCGAATAATCCAGCTCCAAACCCCGCTCGACCCCATCAATTTGAATACTCCTCGGAGAACGATCAACCATCTTTGCAATTCTAACCAAAAACTACTCCCACCTCTCCAATCCCGAATACACCCCCGAAAAACAATCAAAAATTTTTAGAATCCAAACCAGAAACTAATTCCACCCCACCAACACCGATACTCCTCCGAGAAACAATTCCACGAGTACTCTCGTTTCACCCAAGTTTCGCAACCCTGGAAGGGAATCAACAATCGCATGTTCACCTCCTCCGTCTCTCATCGTTGCACGCAGTTCCCTAGCCGCGTGGCGAGTTCTATCCGCTATTCTATGCCTCGTACATACGTTCTGTATCATTCTACGGCTAGTTGGACGACGGCCCGAGGAAAGTCAATGTCACGGCAGACAAAAATACGTTCGGCTGGCAGCTTGGACGCTGTCTGAATTCTGATCCGTGACCGAGATTCTCGATCAGTTGGCGTTTCGCGGGCCACGTAGTCGTGTTGTTGTTCCTGCTCGGCTGCGTTGCATAGCAAGGGACCTGCATTCCGCCAAATGCCCAATTTCACGTACTGTCTGTGGTGTTGCTGCCGGCCCGTAGATCGATACTTGTCGAGGCGCGGGGACAAGTTCGATTACGTCGAGTATATACCGCTGTATCAGGTGAACACGCTTTGTAGAGTGGTCTCTATCGTGTAACCAGCGTCGGTAATTATACCAGAGGCCAGAAGATTTGGCCGGTCAAGGTCTTCCAGGGGTAAATCCTGTGTGTTACCGAAGGACAGGGCTGATATGTGTTTCAAACGTAAAGAAAGGGTGTGTTTCGTGAAAAGAAAGACGGTGGTCGAGTTAAGTAAGATGGGTTGCTCGCGGGACTCGTTTGTCGATTGGTACCACTGGATAGGGGTTGTGGTTCCTCGAGATAAGACAGAAAAATGTCCTTGATCGGTCAAATTTTAACTCACAGTTGAGAAATTAAAGAAAAAGAATATTGGTAAATTGGTATCTAGTGAAAGCTTCGGGAAAGATCATTTTTAAATTTAATTTGGTATCGAGGAATGAGAAATGTTTGCAGTGAGTATTTAATGGAAAATAGAGGAAGAATAGTTTTTTAATTTAGTTTAACTATCGAAGAATAAAATAGATGGTGAGAATAAAATATTAGCTATCGTTGTTGAATAGAAAAATGCAGGAATAATTTTTGCGCTTAGTTTACTGCTAAAAAATAGCGGAAAAAAATATTATCGATCGCTGTTAAACAGAAACTTTCGAAAGAATAATTCTTAAACTTAATTTACTATTGGAGAATGGGGAAAAAAATTTTTCGCAATCGCTGTTCAATGAAACAATAACTTTAAATATTTCTAACAAAAATCATTCATTCTCTGAAGCTTTCAACAAATCCTACAACGTTAGATCAATAATTTCTATTACATAATGTATTTTTCAAATTAATTTAATACCTCTAATACATTCGAACGATTTAATAGTCTATATTTATACGAAAACAAGATAGATCTAACACAAAATTAATTTGAAAAAAAAATATCTGGCCACGGAGAGTTAATGCGCTTTTATTTTTCTAATCTCTGCAAGAGTGAGTATGTACCACGAAGTCGATGGGGGAATTCTTTTTTGGATAGTTTTGTTCTTTGTTTTTGGCAGTGTTTGTTACGCGTTGTCCTTTTTGGTTTGTGTATGTATATTTCGAAACTTTTTTTACCAAGCGTGACAATTGTAGCGTCTATTTTGATTAACCTTTTTTTCTGGTTGCTGTTTTTATCGAATAACCGTGATTTTTGCGTGGAAAGGGAGAAAAACTGTTATAATGAATGAACTTTTTAGGAGCGAAAAGCTGGAACATTGCGAGTTTCTGACTTTCCTCTGGCCGCTGTCCAATTAGTTAAACGTGTGTAAGAATATCCGTCTAATGGACTTTAATGTAGTTACAAGTTAACTCGATGTTTCTATAATATGTAGAAGCGTGCTCGTGAATAGTATGTACCGATGAAAATAGTAACGTACTAATTATTAAGAGCGACGAGTGTTATTACACCCTTGCAACAAGTAATAACACGTGTAAGACAAAGTGTACTATATCATCTTCATTTGTAAAAATAAAATTTTACCTTTTATACGATTCTCTTTTCTTTACTAAAGCAAATAAAAAAGCTGGAATTCATAATAAAAGAGAGAACCTTTTACGAATATATTTGTGGATTTACAATATACAGTTTTTGTTTTTTTAACAAATTTAACGAATACTATAATTTCTTTCTTTTCTTTTTTTTTTAAATCGAGCACTATAATTTCTTTCTTTTTAATTTTTTTTTTTGTTGCATAAATTGTATAAGGTATTGTATTTTTTTACACAATTATGGTAAACCGAGACGAATCGAATCGAAATAAGAATTCGGTCAAAAGAAAGATTTTTAAGTTTAAAGAAAAGTTTTAATATCAATGTTGAAATTAAATGAGTCTTAATTACGAATATATAATGAAAACATAACTTTCTAAACTCTGACTATTATTTTTCCCGTATTAAAGGGAAAATGATCCCGTTCGTCCTGGTCTACCCTACTATTAATTCTAAATATTAAGCTTGAATCAAGATACCACTATGGTATCTAAAAAATTAAAAAATATCTCGTGAAGTACTGAATTTTAAATACCCGTACCATATACTTTTCATAATTTTATCACCATGCTACAATATCATACCATATTTTCTAATCTTTTATAATTTACGGTAAAAAAAACTTTCTAAATTATAACTATTATTTTTTTTCAATATTAAACAGGAAATGATCCCATTCGCCTACCTTATAATCAACTCTAAACATTAAGCTCGAATCAAGATACCACTATCGTACTTAACTTAAGAAATATCTCGTAGTCATTTTAAATAACTGTACCATACACTTTTTATAATCTAATTACTCTGCTATATTACGCTACATTCCCTAATCTTTTATAACCAACGCTACAAAAACATATCTCATTATCTAAATTCCACTTTCTATTTTTCCGTATCCTCAACGACCACGCGCGTTAAACCACCCCCATTAGCTATCCCAATTAAAAAATCTAACCCACTAAAAAAAAAAAAAAAAAAAATTACAACTCAAATCTTCCACAACCCGTGTCCCAATTACAAAGCTTCTCCGTATCGTTGCGATTTTCGAACCAGTCCCGTGTGAACCCGTGAATTCGGCGGAACCCACAATTACAGGGGTTGCGTGCGGTTGCACAGCTGCCCACGCAGAAATCGGCGGCCATTAAATCGTGGGATCGGTGATCGGTCAGGCCGAACTTCTCCCACGAAATCATTTCGCAACGCCGTTCGAATCCAGACTTTCACGGGACGTGGGTGAACTTTCTACGCCTTCTGCCGACGATGGTTATCGGTCCGCGGATTTATCAGGACGAACGGCCGTTAAAAAGCGCCACTTAACGAGGTCGAGTCGAATTAAGCCGACGAGCTTTTTTCGGAACAATGAAGCAATAACGCGAGTACTTTGGGTAATAAGCCACTCTTGGGGTCTCTTCGCGGATATCGGTGACTTATCCGTTTCGGTTTCACCAAGTTACGTCAGCGTCGGTGACGAATATCGTTCCCTTGGGTTTGGGTGCGCGATTGTGGCAGGGTTGGACATTGTTTGAATATTTTTTTAATTATTGGATTATATTTTTTAATATATTTATTTACATGTTGATTTAAGTAATCGTTTTCAGTGTTTTATTTAGTTAACACTAGAACTACCGACGATTAAAGTAGAGTTATTTGTACCAAAGAAATAAAAATGATAGGTATTTCGAAAAATACCTATAATGTATTCTTTATGCATATTTTTTACAAAAAATTGCGGAAAATCCTCAGAAATTAATTATTGTAAATTATGAAGTCATTTTGACTTGTTCGGTAGTTCTAGTAGTTCTGTTAAAGAAGAATTGTAAGTTCAGTATTTAGTAACCCTTTCGTTACGAGTATCAACGTGGATATTAGCGGAGATAATTCGAGATAGATACAGGGTGTCTAAAAAAAAACTCTTTATTTTCAGAGTGTAAATTAATCGGAAATAACGAGCGGATCAAGGTTAAGTTTTGAAAACAGAAAATTAATTTTATTTATTTTAAAATTCTCGAAAGCATGCATTTTATGTAGATCCTTCGCAATTCTTGCAAATTTTTTGCGATTTGCGATTTAAATATTAATTATACGCGAATAAAAACTGAAGTTATAATCGTTCAAACTGTGGCTGTATTTTTTTAGGACACCCTGTTACAATAATAAATATATAATTTTTAGAATAGACTTTTTTATGTAGAATTGCATTAATTTAAATTTAGAAGACAAAATAGTGAAGTAATTAAAAAAAAAAAACTCATTCGTATACCGTATATAATTAACGCGTAATTTAAAATTATATATTATTTAAATAACGATTTTTTAATTTAAACAGTGTCCAACCCTCTACCCAATTAACCAAGAAGAACAACACCACCTTTTCTGCACGAAGCAAAATTTTTTAATTCAATTTAAACTCCGTAAATTTTAATCCCGGAACGCAACAATATTTCTTGCTTATTATTTTTTTTTATTTTTATTCATCACACATAATCCAAAGCTGTTCGTTCGTTTTAAATCCTCGTTTGAAACGTGTCAGTCGCTTTCAACGCGAAAATCAACGCCCGTCAAGAAGGGTATTCTCTTCCTGGAGGAGCATCGTCCAATTACTGGATCCGCATTCATAAATGGATGTTGCGTCTACCAGAGACGCTTTGTGCCATCCGGGGCTTACGTGTTTACACTGAATTTCAGTGCCTGGGTATCTCTCTGACCTGCTTAGCCGAAATCTATTACAGAATGCATCGACGCGTACACAAGTGCAGCTACGAAATTGATTTACGAGCGAAGGCTTGTCGGCTGGCTCGACCTTCGTGTCCTGACGCCATTGATCGGTGTGCGAAATCGCGTTGTAACATCGTCGGTGTACACGCACCCCTTGCACCACGTGTCGTTTCAACCCCTACAACACTACGCGACTCGAGAGATAGTCGTTTGTGGCTAGCTGCAAAAATTTACACACTACACCTATTAAATTCTTTATCGACACTGGAACTATCGACGACTAAAGTAGACTTATTTTTACCAAAGAAATTAAAATGATAGGTGACAATTATTTGCGCATATTTTTTACACACTACTTGTTAAATTCTTTATGGACACTGGAACTACCGACGACTAAAGTAGACTTATTTTTACCAAAGAAATTAAGAGGATAGGTAACAATTATTTGCGTATATTTTTTACACACTACTTATTAAATTCTTTATGGACACTGGAACTACCGACGACTAAAGTAGAATTATTTTTACCAAAGAAATTAAAATGATAGGTGACAATTATTTGCGCATATTTTTTACACACTACTTATTAAATTCTTTATGGACACTGGAACTACCGACGACTAAAGTAGAATTATTTTTACCAAAGAAATTAAAAGGATAGGTAACAATTATTTGCGTATATTTTTTACACACTACTTATTAAATTCTTTATGGACACTGGAACTACCGACGACTAAAGTAGACTTATTTTTACCAAAGAAATTAAAATGATAGGTGACAATTATTTGCGTATATTTTTTACACACTACTTATTAAATTCTTTATGGACACTGGAACTACCGACGACTAAAGTAGAATTATTTTTACCAAAGAAATTAAAATGATAGGTGACAATTATTTGCGCATATTTTTTACACACTACTTATTAAATTCTTTATGGACACTGGAACTACCGACGACTAAAGTAGAATTATTTTTACCAAAGAAATTAAAAGGATAGGTAACAATTATTTGCGTATATTTTTTACACACTACTTATTAAATTCTTTATGGACACTGGAACTACCGACGACTAAAGTAGACTTATTTTTACCAAAGAAATTAAAATGATAGGTGACAATTATTTGCGCATATTTTTTACACACTACTTATTAAATTCTTTATGGACACTGGAACTACCGACGACTAAAGTAGAATTATTTTTACCAAAGAAATTAAGAGGATTGGTAACAATTATTTACGTATATTTTTTAGACACTATTTATTAAATTCTTTATGGACACTGGAACTACCGACGACTAAAGTAGAATTATTTTTACCAAAGAAATTAAGAGGATTGGTAACAATTATTTGCGTATATTTTTTAGACACTACTTATTAAATTCTTTGCGGACGAACACTCTTTTCAGTCTGATTTGTAGCAGGTGGAGGATAATTTCTATATGGAAGGAGATTATAAATTCTTTATGCATATTTTTTACAAAAAATCACAGAAAAACCTCTAAAATGTATCACTGTAGATTTATAAAATTTTTATGAGAAATGTTGATATTAGATTTACGAGCCTCCATTGGATCATTTTGAGGAGTATATTAAGTTTTTTTTTTTTTTTAATAATATTAGTCAATTTTATTTCGAGTCAATAGATTTTATTAGAGGTTTATCTTACCATATTTTTTGTGTTTACGTTTTTTAAGAAAATACTTGTTAATCTGGAGCGCGAAATTTGAAATCCGCTAAGTTTTGGGTTTTGAAATCTGTAAATGGGTTTTTTTTTAAATCTAGTGTTAAGTTGGTACATAATATAAAAAACATAATATAGATCTTGTATTTGATAAATAAATTGGAAAAATTTTTATTTGTGTCACTAAGGATACCAAGTTTGAGTTAGACAAAATTTCCTGGAATAAAGAAACAGTGAAAGCAAGATTCGAAGAATTATTCAATTCTGGAACAGATAGTTTTACAAAAACTGGGAAAATTAAATCAGTCGACTAGAATTATTTGTACGAAAATTATTTTAAGGAATGATCAAACTTGCTAGAAATTTATAGACGCATTCAAGCTCGATTTCAATGTAGGACATTTACGATCGCGTTTATTCGCTCCATGAATGCTCAGATAGTTATGGCACCTTTGAAATAGTAATATCAGCTTCCATACGCATGATAATCCGAGCTCAGGAACACACGTAACGCGTCTACGAGCTCTAAGCGGTAAATATGCTGTGAACGTTGAAATACGACGGACGTCACCGAGCAATTGCAATTAAATTACCGAGGAAATTAGCCTGCGCTGTGGATAATGTAGCCGTGAACACGGAGCGTCGCGTTGCGCGGACAAACTGACCCAGTCTCCACGTATACAGGGTGTTAACACATTTTTCACCAATGTTTAACACCGAGATACATGAATTTTTTATAAACCAAACCGGTCAACGTCGCCTAACATTTCGACTCCTCAATTATTTAGAACCTCGGAAAAATTAAATTAACCATAGACATTAATTTATTTTCTCAATAAATCGTTCCTGGCTTTATTTTTTATCTCTTGAAGTTCGTTTTATCGGAACAACCGATTAACTCCTTCCCTTACTATTTTTCTCAGTAGCTGTGCATAGTAGGAATAAAAATTCACTTCTTTTATTCAAATGCAAAATTGCACTAATCAGCCTGCAATGCATATTGGGAAGTGTTTCAAAACTTACACACATGAAAACCCGAATTTAAGTCACACTTGCTTCCTTATCCGCTCGACGATTCTTTAATTACCCACGGTAAGTTCGATTTCTTTGCACACGCCAGCTGCTCCTATATTTGTCCAACCACAAGGAAGGATTTGCCCGTGCTAACAGAGCTCCCACCTGGCTCCGTCTTATCTTATAGTTCTGTTCATGACGGATAGCTTCTTGTAAACAATTTCGTTTCCTTTCCCGCCCGATGGGACCGCCTGTTTCCCCAAAGGAAGGGCGTAGGAAATCGAAGAGACAGAAACGGGAGAAACAGGGGTGCGATTTTTCAGGAAACTTCCAGCCGCCGAAGTAACCACGCTCGGTCAAGAAAGTTTGCGTGTATCCATCCAGATTTTATTATCGTAGGATGTATCAATTATTCACCATCGTAATGAATTTAACCCTTCGCACTCTACGCGATTCTTTATCATCGAAGAAAAGAAGTTTTATTTTGAACGGAAAAAATTACTGTTGCTTGTGAAAGTACTCGTTTTTATTCGCTTTACAAATATCCTTCCTCTGGTAAACGAAACATAAATTTTTTATTTTGTAAATCATCATGGCGCGATATCTTTGGAAATTAAGCGTAATCGTGTTGGAAACAGAATGTCTAAAGGGTTAACACTCTGCCTTACGATCGCGAGTCGTAGTCGTGGCGCAGGCTATAGTTTGAATATAATAAAGAATTTTATTTTAATTTGTAAGATTGAAAAATAGGAAACGTAAGTTGTGTCTCGTGTTTCAATGCTTTGCATTTGGCATAGGTGTTGGTGAATATTGCTAACATTGATGCTGGAAAAATTGTAGAGCAAGGGGTTAAATCGATTTAAAAAAATATATCATGGAAGAAATATTTAAATGATGTAAATAAATTTCTTGGAAATAGTTAGTTAAATGGTATTGATTTTTTATTTGCAATATTGATATTTTATTGTTTGTAAATGTACTCTGTGTAGTATTTAAATATCATAATAACATATTTTTTGTTATTCAGAAAATGGTTATTGATGAACGAACGACGTGATTGAATGTTTAAATCACCAAGGTTTCTCAGGGATTCCATTCAATTTTTCATTCAGCTTCTCACCCTGAAGAACTCTTTCACATACCGTCGCCCTTCATCGATATTCCTTTTCCTTTATATAGCGCGAGCTCTAAAAAAAGGCAGTGGTATCGAAACTTTTATTTACGTCGCGATCAAACTCGTTTACGATACTAAAATCTTTCATGATAAAGTAAAGGTAAAAATATGTTCAAAAAAATTGTACCAGAGGGTTTAAGAGCAATTTTTGTATCGACACTAAAACTATCGATGATATATAAAAATGGTAAAAATATATATAAAAAATATAATATAATAAATTGAATAAATCAAATCCAAAAATGTACCACTGTAAATTTAGAGAATTTACACTTCTGTCCGTGAGTCATCACTTGACAAATTTAGAATAAAAAAAAAGCTTATGTTATAGTTGCAAAATGATCCCATTTATAAATTATTCGTGTCACAGAGAATTTTAAATTACATTTCTTTCACTTATTACAATCTTAAAGTATAAACTTATAAATAAACCTAGTAATTAAATCTATATCATAATTTGAAAGCGACAAATTAAAAAAAAAAAAGAAACTTAAAAATTCTATTTCGATAAATATTCTATTCAAAACGTACAAGTGTCCAGAGACCGACGGACAGGAATGTATACGAGAAATAGGAAAAACATTAATTTTTACCATTTCGGTAGTTCCACTGTTGATATTGCAAAAGAATCGCAAAGAATTAAAAGGGCAGCTATTACTGAATTAAAACAGAGGGTATTTGAGTTAANTTCCTTTTCCTTTATATAGCGCGAGCTCTAAAAAAAGGCAGTGGTATCGAAACTTTTATTTACGTCGCGATCAAACTCGTTTACGATACTAAAATCTTTCATGATAAAGTAAAGGTAAAAATATGTTCAAAAAAATTGTACCAGAGGGTTTAAGAGCAATTTTTGTATCGACACTAAAACTATCGATGATATATAAAAATGGTAAAAATATATATAAAAAATATAATATAATAAATTGAATAAATCAAATCCAAAAATGTACCACTGTAAATTTAGAGAATTTACACTTCTGTCCGTGAGTCATCACTTGACAAATTTAGAATAAAAAAAAAGCTTATGTTATAGTTGCAAAATGATCCCATTTATAAATTATTCGTGTCACAGAGAATTTTAAATTACATTTCTTTCACTTATTACAATCTTAAAGTATAAACTTATAAATAAACCTAGTAATTAAATCTATATCATAATTTGAAAGCGACAAATTAAAAAAAAAAAAGAAACTTAAAAATTCTATTTCGATAAATATTCTATTCAAAACGTACAAGTGTCCAGAGACCGACGGACAGGAATGTATACGAGAAATAGGAAAAACATTAATTTTTACCATTTCGGTAGTTCCACTGTTGATATTGCAAAAGAATCGCAAAGAATTAAAAGGGCAGCTATTACTGAATTAAAACAGAGGGTATTTGAGTTAAAATATTTACAATTTTTCTTTCCACGCCTAACAATTTCAAACCTTTGATCAAATATACGGAAACGAGAAATGGCGCGCTGATAACGGGGAGGAATTTAGAAAATGGTGGTTTCCCGTTCACGATTGGCCAGGGGTGAAGGAATTCGTTCCATCGTTGCAAATAGATGCACGACGATTCGTCATCCCTGACCAATTGATCCTTCTGCAGAATGCGTTTTCATAGAAACGGTGTCTGTTGGTTTTGCAGGTCGAGGCCGGTGACGTCATACTCAGGGTGAACGAAGTCGATGTCAACCGATTCAGTACTAAAGAAGGTAAGAAGACCGACCTGTTTTAGCTTCTCTCTCGCGATACAATGCACATTTGACGAAGCGCACTCGTTCTTCTTCTTTTTTTTTTTTTTATTTTCTTTCATTTTCTTTCATTCTTGCTGTGTTTAAAAAGTATCGCCTTTTTATCCACGACTCTGCGTTCTGATGAAAGCAACCAAGATGTAATTGACAAGTTTGGAATCATTATGGTTCTTGAATCTTTCATTGTACATTGGCTTTATTGGTACTCATATTTTTTAAATATTGTGTTATTTGCTGGTCACTGTACTATTTTATTTATTTATTTTCATTATAGCTATATTAATGGAGAAGCCAATATTTTGGGTTCTTGGTACCAATGTTTTTTAAATATTGTGTTATTTTTTAATCACTGTATTATTTTATTTACTTATTTTCATTATAGCTATATTAATCGAGAAGTAAATATTTTGGATTCTTGGTACCCATGTTTTTTTAAATATTGTGTTATTTTTTAATCACTGTATTATTTTATTTACTTATTTTCATTATAGCTATATTAATCGAGAAGTAAATATTTTGGATTCTTGGTACCCATGTTTTTTTAAATATTGTGTTATTTTTTAATCACTGTATTATTTTATTTACTTATTTTCATTATAGCTATATTAATCGAGAAGTAAATATTTTGGATTCTTGGTACCCATGTTTTTTTAAATATTGTGTTATTTTTTAATCACTGTATTATTTTATTTACTTATTTTCATTATAGCTATATTAATCGAGAAGTAAATATTTTGGATTCTTGGTACCCATGTTTTTTTAAATATTGTGTTATTTTTTAATCACTGTATTATTTTATTTACTTATTTTCATTATAGCTATATTAATCGAGAAGTAAATATTTTGGATTCTTGGTACCCATGTTTTTTTAAATATTGTGTTATTTTTTAATCACTGTATTATTTTATTTACTTATTTTCATTATAGCTATATTAATCGAGAAGTAAATATTTTGGATTCTTGGTACCCATGTTTTTTTAAATATTGTGTTATTTTTTAATCACTGTATTATTTTATTTACTTATTTTTATTGTAGCCATATTAATCGAGAAGTCAATATTTTGGATTCTTGGTACCCATATTTTTTAAATATTGTGTTATTTGCTAATCACTGTACTATTTTATTTACTTATTTTCATTGTAGCCATATTAATCGAGAAGCTGAAATTTTGGCTTATTAGTACCCATGTTTTTTAAATATTGTGTTATTTGCTAATCACTGTACTATTTTATTTACTTATTTTCATTATAGCCATATCAATCGAGCTATCTATAACAAATATTATTATTTTCTATATTTCATCGTATTATGACAATTTTGTCAATTGTAATCTACCATTTTCGTCCTAAATATTAATTTATTCCAATTTCTAATTATGCTCCGATCATATATTCGTACGTCCATAAGTAAAACGTCTCGATGTTCGTTTCGTTCTGTTTCCATTTTGTCCGATCGGTACCGGTTCCGAATTTTTCGTTCGATTCAAAATAAAATTCGCAGAAAATTCTGTGGCACGGGGATGGCTATCGAAATTGAACTGGACAACACGAAGGAAAATCGTATACGTAAGCGAAACAATCTGTTTCTTTGAGATTAGTCGCAAGCGAGAGGTTGTGTTGACTGCGTTTCGTTTAACCTTTTGATCTGTCAACTGTCCCATTCGTCGTGCAAAAAATATTTACCCGTGGAAACGTTTGAGATAAGAATAATTAGTATCGATAGAGCTGGGTTAAATTTTTCTTCCATACAAGCTTCCTACTGTTTCAAATCATTTTTAAACGATTTAATTATGAATGGTTTCAGTATGGTTAACTTTGAACAATATTTATAATCAGTTTTTTTTAAACGATTCGTTGCATTTTCTTGTGTATCTTACTGTTCTTAATTTATTTAATATATTCCAAGCCTTGACTTACTTTGTACATTTAAAAATTGATCAAATGCATTAATTCTGCGAATGAAGTACAATTATGTTTCTTTCCTTCAATTTTTACGAGAAAAAAATTAATTCACATAATTAAATCGCTCTACACGCACCAAAAAAAAAAAAAAATTAACTATCTTCTTTATTTACACATTCCTGTCCCATTCAATTTTTTTTTTTTTTTTATTCTAAAATATGTTAAATATTTACATCATAGAAATATAATATTTCAAATATGTTACGCCTCAATATTACCAGAATATAATATTCCTAATACTTGAAGTACCAATTATTAAATACTCAGACTTACGAAAAGGCACAACATTATAAAAGTAATCGTGAAAACTAAATCCGCTAAGTCCGAGGTACATTTAAAAGCACAGTATTCTCGTAAAACTAAGCTATGCTTCGTGTCATACCCGACCAAAGTAGTACAGAAGCTTTAAATAAAAAGAAAAAAAAGAAAAATTAACTACAGAAAGTTGTGATTAATCACCCGCGATACCCCGCGACAAGAAGGAAAGCAAAGAAAGTTAAACAAGGTCCCAGAAACGAATCTCATCCCGCCCCGTTCAAAGAGTCAAACGAAATTACGAACAAGTCTGACTCGAAGTTACAAGTAATTTCAAGTAAGAATCCAGTTAAGAGCGTCGGTGAATCACTTTGGCCTAAGGGGGACGAGCAGAGAGAAAGAGGAAGAAGTTTCGCTCATAAGCAACAGAGTTTGTTGGAAGTTTCTTTTTCTTTTATCGCGGGTCTCGTTTCTCGACGAATTCCTCGTTTATCTCGTTCGCGTTGGAAATTTCATGCATTCTGGACGAAATGTCGACGAAGCCGGCCATTAGCGAGAATTTTACGATGACACCGATGACGCGACGCTTGAATTCGCGACGTGCACGCGAAATGGGACACTTGATTGACCGTATTACCGGTGAATTGCGAGCACAGACCGTGGTGCATCAAACGAAATGAACCTTGGTTAATTTTATATCGACAATCCGGTTACCCTTTAGCTGGATCCGACGTATATATTTTTTTTTTTTTTTTTTTTAGATACGAACAATGGTATGGTGATACGAAATTTCTTTTTGGCAGAGGATAGTTTTATCGAGTATCTTGATTCCTTTTTTTTTTTTTTTTGTTTTCTCTTGTTTGTTTTGGGACTAACGCGGTTTATATCAACACTTAAAAAGGCAACTTTGCGTGGTTGTCGTACATCTGCTGTTTTAACATCATCCATGATTTTGTAATTGATGTTAGATGATCATAAGATGTTAAAGTAAAGTGTAAAATCACAAATTGAATTCTTACTTTCAACGCAACTCGTGTCTGAAGAAAGTCTTTTTTTACCCGCCACAGTGGACTAATACCTTGAGTGACCAATTCTTAATTCCTTGGATTACGATTTCTTCAATCTTCTTACGTATTTGTAATAGTTATTCGCGTCTTCGATACTCTGTCAAACGCAAAGTATTTAAATATTACACGTATTTTGTATCTGCTAATTTTCAATATTGTAAATTTAAAGGGTAGTTAAAGCTAAAATTGAACTTCATAAATATTGTGTGTTTTTATTGTATTTTATCAAGAATTAGCGAGTGTGACTCGTGGTTATAGAGCAAAGGGTTAATTCGTTGCTGAAACTTTGTAAATTTACCGTGATACATCTTTGGAGACTTTTCACGATTTTTTTTATTAGAAATATTACGAAGATCTATCATCCTTGGTTTATGTTTTTTTTTTCTTTTTTGTGTACGTTTCACTTATTGCATTCTTCTATGAAAATAAATATAATGTTAATCTAATGTTAATATACCTCGATACGAAGTATGTTTAAAAATTCAAACCGGTGCAACACCGTTCCCCAATTTCCAATTTTGATCTTTATTATAAATTTCAAATATTGCATAAAAAGTCCAATAAAAACTTAAATTAACAGTTTCTCTCAGCCTCAAAGCACAGAAAACAGAGCTCGCGACAGGCTCAATGAAATAATGTATCAGAAGAGTTTAGAAAAAAACGGTACATTTCCATTCGAAAACGGCACGAGCAATTGGCAACGCTCGTTTCACAAAGTTGGCACAAGGAACAGTGTCGAAATCGTGTGGCCGAGCGTGAAGCAGCCGAGGCAGCGCAATATCGGCCAGCCCCGCATTTCCTACGGTTCCCGTTTAATTTGACAAGCTGACATCGCGGACAGACACGAAGCAATATTTCAGTTCCGTGAACCGTGAACCCGCGCGCGTCTGCCCGGCGCGGCGCGTTTGCGTTTCACGGATATAATTGGTAAACTTGGCCGTCGGCTGCCTGGAAAACGGTGGACGTCAGCGTGTTTCGTCCTGCTGGACGTTCACGCTACGGAAGACGGTGGAGACCAACAGTTTGTCTAAGGTTTTTGGGGCGGCAAAATTAAGAGAGAGAAATTCGGAATGGGAGGAAAAGAGGGGAGTGTTTCGGATTGAGAGAAAAAGAGAGTTTCGGTGTGAGGGGAAAAGAATTTGAGAGAGAGAGAGGAAGATAAAGAGGGAATTTTAGAGTGACGGAAAAAGAGGAGAGATAATGTTTCAGATTGAGGGAAAGAGTGTTTGGGAGTGAGAGAAAAAGAATTTGAGAGAGAATGTGTTTTAGATTGGGAGAAAAAGAGTTTGGGAGTGAGAGAAAAAATTTGAGGGAGAGAGAATTTCAGAGTGAAGAAAAAAAGAGAGAGTGTTTCAGATTGGGAGAGAGTTTCAGAATAAGAGAAAAAGAATTTGAGAGAGAGTGTTTCAGATTAAGAGAAAGAGTGTTTGAGAGTGGAAGAAAAAGAATTTGAGAGAGAGTGTTTCAGATTGAGAAAAAAAAAGACAGAGTGTTTTAAATTAGGAAGGAGTTTCAGAGTAAGGGAAAAAGAATTTGAGAAAAGAAGGGAAAGAAACAGAGAATTTCAGAGTGAGAGAAAAAGAGAAAGAGCGTCTCAGATTGAGAGAAAAAAAGTTTAGTAATAAGAGAAAAAGAATTTAAAATAAAGTTGGAAAGTAACAGAGAATTTCAGAATGAGAAAAAAAGAGTAACAAGAATGTTTCAGATTAAAAGAAACACACTTTCAAATAAACAAAAACAAAAAGAACAAAAAAAACAGAGTTTAAGACCAAGAAAAAATGAATTTGAGATGAGGGTTGACATCCCTATTATCTCGGAACGATGCAACTTGAATACCCGGATTATGTCAGGTCATTTTACTTAATTGCATATAAGGGTAGTTACTTGAGCAACTTCGGCAGCGTCAACATTCTCCCAGCAGAGTTAATACGATTTTAAAATTTAATTCAACCAACTCGTTTCCGACCGTCACATTAATCACACGAAACACACATTGCTCCCATCACTCTTCCCCTAAACTCACCCCTACCACACCCCATTAACGCGTCAACCTAAATTTTCCATTTTACTCGCCTTAAAACCGAGCTTCGCCCAGGACTATTAAACTTTCTTTCCCTCCTTCTCGTCCCTACGGAGCTCGTTTCCCTCCTTAATCCAGGCACGAGGGCTAACCTGTCTTTTCGAAATTGCGAAACAAGGAACGCTCGCAAATTTCGCTCGCGAACAGCCCTGGCTTTTCGCCTCTTTCGCAACGTTCTCTGACGGTTCTGTCGTTTTGTGTTTCAGTGCTGAAATGTCTGCGGCTCTCATCGGACCCCGTCACCCTGAAGCTGCGAAGGGGTAAGTGAAGTGCGTCTACAAATTCTTTTATTCGCGTAAAGACCGTTGTTCAGCCGGCTACGAGCCGGGTTGTTGAGCTGCGTTTCAAGGAGGAGACGAAGGTTTAGCGTAGGTGGTTTCCACGATTCTGATCGGCGAACATTGGAACTTTAGGGGTTGTTATTAGCACTTTAGGCGCGGGTCACGGGATATTTCCTTATTTCCAATTTTTATTGGCTCTATCAAAACCCTCGAATGACCGGTTCATAATTTTTCGTGGGAATTTTATTTGTTCTTAACACATTGATGACTGCAGATCTTAGGGAAGAGGTTTTTTAAAAATACTACTATCATTTATTGCAGTCTTTTGGTAAATTTTATAAAACTAGAAACACAATGTTGCAGCAAATTATGCATTTTTTTAAGCTGTGCAACAATGCCAAGCAGCGATGTGTAAAATAATAAAATAAAATAATAATTATAAAACACAAAATAAAATAGTAATAATTATAAAACACAAAATAAAATACTAATAATTATAAAACACAAAATAAAATACTAATAATTATAAAACACAAAATAAAATAATAATTATTATAAAACACAAAATAAAATACTAATAATTATAAAACACAAAATAAAATAATAATAATTGTACAACAACGACGAAAGATAACTGCAAAGATCTTGATGCAAATTAATTTCGTATCCAACTTTAATTTTCAATCGGTATAGTTTAATTACGTTCTTTCCGAAATCCTCTTGCATTCACCGGTGAAAGTGTTCGGGGGACAGGGGAAGCCGAAAGAAATATCGAGGGACCGCGTTCTCCGCGTCGTTCGCGTTCCATCGATAAGCGTAATCGGTGCTGCGTGGGCGGTGGACTTCTTGGCCGGTTTTCCAATCGTCTGGAATTCGAGGAGCGTATCGTGCAACGCGCACGGGTCCGCTCGCGCATTCCTATCGGTTGGATCCCTGAGGTCGGAAGTCCGCTCGGAATGCGGAGGAAGTATTGTGTTTTGGATGACCGGAGTTTCTGCTTCCCGGTGAATGTAAGATGGGAATTTTGTTGTTCAAGATGTTACTTCGATCCTTTCACGATTGAATTGCGCTTGCAAAATGCAGCTGCACTGTTTCTCTGGAAGACTGATTTTTTTTTTGCACGAAATTATTCTTATTATTCCATGTATGAAACGTGAGTTAAGGTAAATTTTCAATAATTATTGAAATACAATTACTATTCAGGATTAATAAAAATTACCATCGATATGTTCGGAAGTATAAAAGCAGAGGAAATAATTTTCCGAGAGAAACTGATTCGATACGGAAAGAATTATTATACAGTCCTTACAATTTTCTTTCTTTCTTTTT
>SMSQ01018825.1:6725-21545 GCA_019453375.1 Ctenoplectra terminalis | reverse complement strand
GCGCACGCACGTTCGCTAGGAAACGCCGCCACATGGAGGAGATCTTTTGTTCGACTCCTCCTCCTTTTTCATCTAGCGTTAAGCTTTCGGATCCAACCGCAGTCACTGCCGTACAGATTCAGCGAGAACGACACCCAACTATCGTTCCAGTCAGTCTACGCGGGCAACAGGGATTAATCTCTCGCACGTGGGACACAATGGAAGCGATTGGGACACGATCGTTTCAAGCACTCAACAGCGTTGATAACCGCAAGATATTTGCGAAGGGCATGTTGATAATATCTGAGGCCAAGGTTGCGTTTGCGCAGCGCGCACACATAGATAAACCTGATGAGGATTTACCATCTCGCAAGTACTACAATGCTGAAGAACTTCGAGACATTAATAACATGGTAGCCTCGCTTCCACTGCCTTTGGCCATGTACCTTGAGTGCATTGGCAACGTTAAGCAAGGCGAGCGGGTCGTCACCCCCGTCCTATGCGAACACGACAACGCAATGTTGAGCGGAGTATTGAGTTATGCTCCCAGGCAATTGTTACCATTGCTAAGAATCTTAAAGGCAGGAGTCCCCCAAGCCGGTGAAGTTCACCAAGTAGCACAGGAATTGTGCGAACTTCCCGGAATCGAGTGGGAAGAGTTCGAACCAGCCGTGGCTGAACCAGCCGCCGGCCAGGAAAGACCTCCGCCCCTCCCGAGACACGTCAGGCTGACCCGACAGTCAAGTGGCTTTTGGCTTGATGGCCCTATAGGGCAGGAGACTATAAAATGGACAGATTATGAATATCGCGTATTCCAGAAGATTATCCGATCTTCCCGACCCGGTTGTCGGGGACCAACCTAACCCGAACCATTTACTGGCTGCGGCAGAACCGTTACCACCGACAATTTTTTCACAAGTTCTTCCCTGGCAACAAAGCTTAAAAACAACTTCTTTAGTTGGAACTATCCGTCAAAATAAGAGAGAACTGCCAAAATCTGCAAAAATACAAAAGGATGTAATGGAACTCTTTGCAACGCAGTTTTATGTATCGAATAACTGTACTCTAACAAGCTATAAAAGCAAACCGAACAAAAAAGTACTTCTGCTAAGTTCAAGACATAAATCTATAACAGTGGAAAAAAACAATAAACGTATTCCAGAAACCATTAAATTTTATAATAGCACCAAATTTGGGGTCGATATGACCGACCAAATGGCCAGAAAGTATAGTGTGAAATGTAAATGCCGTAGATGGCCTGTGCATGTATTTTACAACATCCTCGATTTAGCCGGCATAAACGTATGGGTTCTGTACAATGAAACTGTTTTAGTGTGCGCTATGTTCATGGCATACGCGCGCTGTAGAATAGATGGCGCTATGGAATGGATGTTTCGTCTAGTCGACACAAAAACTGGAAGGGGAGAGCACATGGCGGCTTTTATACAATACCAATCTACCATTTTGTTATACTACTGTGGGCAAAAAATAGTAAGACTTTTTAATTTGAATTTCGCGCGGAAACCCATTCGTCGAAATATTTTTTTTCTAGGTTGGTATGACTGTCAGTGACATCTGTGTCAAATATCGCAATATCGGAAGGATCAGTGAAAACCATTTTAAAAGATCATTTGGGCCTAAGGAAAGTGAAAGCACGATTGGTTCTAAAAGCACTCAATTTTCTTGAAAAACAGCGTCGCGTTGACGTCTGTGAAACTGCTTTCCGACTACCAGCATGTCATGAAACGTATTATAACTGGCGACGAGTCTTGGATCTATGCTTACGACCCGGAAACAGACCATCAATCGGCCGAATATCGTGCCAAAGGTAAGCCGAAGCCGAAAAAACCACGTCAAAGCAAGTCAAAAATCAAGCTCGTGTTGACAGTTTTCTTCGATTATCGAGGTGTGGTGCACTCCGAATTCCTTCCGACCGGCCAAACTGTCAACAAGGAATACTATTTGGGCCGACAACTCTTGGTTTTTGCACCACGATAATGCACCGTCGCATACCGCATTGATTCTTCGTGAGTTTTTCGCCAAAAATTCAACCAATATCGTTCCACAACCGCCGTATTCGCCTGATTTAGCTCCGTGTGACTTCTGGCTGTTCGGCAAACTGAAACGACCGCTCCGGGGAAACCGTTTTGAGTCAATTGAAGACATTAAACGTGAATCGCTACGCGCATTGAAGGCTATTCCGGAAATTGACTTTAACAACTGTTTCGAGGATTGGAAAAAACGTTGGAACAAGTGTATTGGGGCCGGGGGCGATTACTTTGAGGGTGGACGAAATAGATTTGGAAGAATAAATAAAGAATTTTAAAATTATGAACAAAGTCTTACTATTTTTTGCCCACAGTAGTATAATAGATATTCAGATACCGGTGGCCCGGTTCTTTATTAACCCAACAGGTTATGGGCCCAGGAGAGCTGTGGCAATTGAGTAGCGAGTGTGAGTAATTAAAATTCAGAATGAATCCGGATCAAATCCAGAAGCTAGGAGAGAAAAATTACGAATCCTGCAAGATTCAAATACGAAGCCTGTTAGTGTAAAATGAATTATGGCAGTACACTAATGGAACAGAAATAAAAACTGAGGAAAATGAACGAGACTGGTCAAAAAAGGATGAAAAAGCGCTGGTCTTGATATTGCTGAGCGTGGAAGAAAATTAGTTGAACCATGTAAAAAAGGCAGAAACATCAAATGAAGCCTGGCAAAATTTGCAACCAGTACATCAATCAAAAGGTCCGGTAAGAAGAGCTGCATTATATAGAGAATTAACCAGAATAAAGAAGGACGCGCATCAAACGATGACGCAATATATGAATTCTTTCCAGAACAAGCTATTCACGGAGCTTCTCACGGAGAGAAATTTGTGTCGTCGCGTTGATGTCTGTGATTCGCTTCTCAAACGTCACGAAAATGATCCATTTTTGAAGCGCATCATTACTGGGGACGAAAAATGGGTTGTATATAACAATGTCAAACGCAACGGATCATGGAGCAAAAATGGTGAACCGTCTCAAAGCATCTCCAAAGCCAATATCTATCAAAAAAAGGTGATGCTGTCTGTTTGGTGGGATTTTAAAGGAATCGTTTTTTTGTTTTTTTTTTTGTTTTTTTTTTTGAGATTTTACCGGATAACACAACAATTAATTCGGAAGTCTACTGTCATCAGCTGGACAAACTGAACGATGCATTTCAACAGAAAAGGTGTAGTGTTCCATCAAGATAATGCGAGATACAAGTTTGGTCACTCGTCAAAAGCTGTTGAAGCTTGAATGGGATACAATGCCACACCCACCAATTCTCCAGATCTGTTGCTCGGGTCCTTACCGACCGAATACGAAAATTTTGCAATAGCAATCGAAACACGAGACGAACTTCCTAATCTCGAAAGTCTCAAAGTAAAACTCATAGAAGAAGAAGCCAGAAAAAGAGAAAGCCACGATGATGAAATGGAAGATCCACGAAATAATGCATTTATGACGCAAAAGAAATATCCTCCACGTTTTAAAGATAAGAATTTTGAAAATTATCGCAAGCAAGCAAAGTTCAATGGAAATTGCAACATATGCAATAAATATGGGCATCGTGCAAAAGAGTGATATTTTAGAAAGAACAATGCTGAAAATAAGAAAAGCCAAGTAAATAGAACAGGAGATGCAATGTTGACAATGGCTGTATACAACTCCGGGCAAAATTCAAAAATCTGGTATCTGGATAGTGGTGCGACTACACACATAACCAGTGTAGAAGAAAAATTTAACAGTATAAATGAACATCGAACAGAGATATATACTGCAACAAATGAGAAAGTGGGTTCAACAGAAAAAGGACAAATAAACATTGAAGTAAAAACGTTAAATAATAATAGCAACAAAGTAAAATTAAATGAGGTAGTGCTCGTGCCAAATTTCCAGAACAATTTACTGTCCGTTTCTCAGATTGTTAAGAATGAGTACAAAGTATTGTAACATTTTACAAAGATGGAGCCAAAGTGAGACGTCCCGATGGTAGCGTTGCAATAAGCGCTAAAGAACGAGATGGTTTGTACATAGTGGAAAAAAATACAAAACATGGTGCAATGTTCCGAGCGGGACAAAGTAACCCGCTAATGAAATGGCACAATAGACAAGGGCATCTTAATTTCAGCGATGTACATAAACTAAAATGAAAGAATGTGGCAGATGGCATAAACGTTACATTACAAAATGAAAATATGGTGTGGGAGATATAATCAGCTCAGATTGAAATTGGTAGCGGTACGTGAAACAAGTCGAATATTTTATCTGTATTTAAATAAAATGGTTCGTGGAAAAGAATTATCAACTGAAATAAGAAGCCAAATAATGTTGTTGCATAGACGTGGTGAAACTGAAAGATGTATCGCTAAGGAACTGAAAATATCGAAAAACGCAAGTCATAGAACTATCGAACGTGTGCGTTCTACGGGACGAGTTGAAAGTAAATTTCGATCTGGTCGTCCAAGAATAACATCTAAAAAGCAAGATAAGATTATAGCTATCATAAGCAAACGAAACAGAATATTAACAGCACCGGAAATCAGGTCAGAAGTCAATCAAAGTCGAGATAATCCAATTTCTCTGACGACTGTTAAAAGACGTTTAAGAGATGCGAATTTGTTTGGTCGTGTTGCTATTCGAAAATCACTTCTTCGACCAATAAATAAGAAGAAACGTTTACAGTGGGCTAGAAGACACGAGAATTGGACGATTGAGGATTGGAAAAAGGTTCTCTGGACTGATGAATCTGAATTTGAAATATTCGGTTCAAAGCGAAGAGTATTCGTTCGGCGATCGAATAATGGAAAAATGTTAGAACAGTGTATAATTCCTAATGTGAAGTATGGTGGAGGTTCGGTTATGGTATGGAGATGTGTATCGATAACAAGCGTAGGTGATCTTATTAGAATTGTCGAAAAAATGAACAAAGAAATGTATAAAAGAATACTGGAGCAACATGCCATACCATCTAGATATCGTTTAATAGGTCGAAGTTTTACATTACAACAGGACAATCGAAGTTTTACATTACAAACATTCGTCAAAATTATGCAGAGTATGTAGAACATCTACAGGAAGAGGAAAATCTCAAGAACATGATTTGGCCACCACAATCGCCAGATTTATCTCCAATCGAATTGTTGTGGGAAGAACTTGACAGAAATGTTCGCCAACGCTGTCCTTCGTCCAAAGAGCACATGTGGAGATTGCTAAATGAATGTTGGAAGAACATAACCGAAGAAACGATTGAAAAATTAATTCAAAGGATGCCTAGAATTGTTCAAGCAGTAAAGAAATCCAAAGGAGGATACGTCGATGAAAAGGCTGTTAAAGGAAATATACACAGAAAATCATTTTTGGTGCTGATTGTTTTATAAACTGTACATATTTTGTTCAAAATAAAGTAAGATGCAGGGTTAAGACATTGTAAACTACCATGCGTGCTCGTCTATATGATTTACATGTGTACGCATCTTGCGGGTGTGTGTGGCGCGCTCTTCTAAGCATACGAGTTTCCTTCTCTTCTAGTATGTTCTACCACGTTGTAAGCATTACGCAATCGCTCTCATAAAGATATATTAAAGTTCACTGTATTATAAAATAAAGTTGTGTAACTTATTCCAGCCTTAACATATGTTAGTTGTTGTTATATCTTTAATATCACATGTTCACCGATAGGTACCATACCAGTATCCCCTTTCGCCAGCAAAAAAGGGAATGTCATGTTCCTAGCCTGGAAAGACAAAAGAATTGTCTCCCTCTTGAGCACGTGGAATGATACTGATATGGTGGATTCAGCAAGAATTCTACGAGGAGGGAAAGAGGTTAACATTAGGAAGCCTAATGCAATTACCAGCTACACACAGCTTCCATGGGCGGCGTTGATCGAGCCGATCAATACGCATCCACGTATTGTTTTTTACGAAGATCCCTTAAGTGGAGGTGTCTGTCATTAACTCCTATATTTTATATAAAACTATCAAAAAAAATCGAAGTGAGAAACCGTTGACGCACCTAAAGTACGTCAAATTACTGGTCTGCGGAAGTAAGGCTGAACGGGAAGCTTCACGAAATGCGGAGGGGAAAAAAACAGATTGCGTTGTGTGCTCCAACAGGCAGAAGAAAGGCGAAAGACACGAAACCAGCGAATATTGCGATACCTGTCCTGGTAAACCACGAATGCATCTTGGGGATTGTTTTTCAAGATACCATTCAATGAAAAATTTCAAAAAATAATTGTTATTTTTGTATATTGTTATATCTTTTGTATTGTTATATGCTTTTTATTTTTATTATTATACTCTTGTATTGTTATATTTTTTATGTTTTTATTGTTGTACTTTGGTATTGTTATATTCTTTATATTACAATTTTGTTAATAAAACAAAACTTTCAAATGTATACAAGCTTTCTTTAATAACAAGGCAGGGTCTTTGACCTTTCTCAGAAGCGCGGCCGCAACATTGTAAATACTATCAGATTACCGGATAGGTCATGGTTAACACTAGATTTACCAGACCAGTCATTTTGACTGGTCGTGCAATTTCAATTCAAAATTCCTATTACATATAACATTTGCTTTCCGAAATGATGTTATGACTTTTGTAGCTATAAGTAGAGAATGCATTTTCTGAACTTAATGTTACTTTATATATATTAGTAACAAATATATTTTTTGTTATTGACATTTATACCAAAACCAGTCAAAATGACTGGTGCATGTTTCTACGAAGAAATGTATGATTTCGGGAGAATCATGAGACCGATGCAGTACAATGTATAGCGCCCATGCGTTATTTGTTCGTTCCGTTATCGGCATTGAGCCGATAACGGCGATTACGGCAGGTTTACGAGATTTCTTACTTCATAAATGCACGAGGCACGAACAGTCTCGTTTCGAGCTTCGTTCAACACACGAAATAAAATCTTAGTCCAAGCGATCTCCAAGCCCCTAAAAATGTCAAAACGAATAAAAGTTTCTACATATTTAGAAAATGCAACCAGCATACCTCTGGAATGTTCAGATGTAGAAAGTGAATTATATGATAGCGACAGTGAATTTTTAGACAGACAAATTGATCCACAAAGCAGTGATGATAACAGTGCTATTGTCGAGAGTAGTGATGAGGAAATTTCTGATGAAAACAATATAAATCAGTCAAGTGACGGTGACTGCGAAAATATTCCAAACAAGCGAAGGAGACGATACATGCGATTCCCTTCCAGTTCTGAAGACGAAGGTGGAAGCACCGTACCAAATCAGCAAACTGAAATTGCTTCAGACGGAACTATTTGGACGAGAATTGAAGAAGGAGGTGTTGCCGGTAGACTACCAGTTCATAGTGCTTTCAAAGATGTACACGGGCCAACAGCACATGCTAAAAGAAACATTATGAACGGGAGTCTAAGTAGTGCGTTCCTATTACTGATTGACAACCATATTTTGGAACATATACGAATTTGTACAGAGTTAGAAGGCTCTCGAGTTTTGGGGAAAAAATGGACAATTACGCAAGGAAAATTGAAGGCATTTCTTGCAATACTGTACGCACGTGGGGCGTACGAAGTAAATACTTTGAGGCTTCAATATTTGTGGAACAACAAGTGGGGACCATCATTTTTTTCCAGCACTATGAGTAGACGGGATTTTACTGAGATTCTGCGATACATTCGTTTCGACAAAAGAAATCAGAGGAGTCAAAGGTTGCAAACAGACAAATTCGCTTTAGTCTCAGCAGTTTGGGATAAATTTATTGAAAACAGTCAAAATTGCTTCAAACCGGGAGCTTATATTACTGTGGATGAGCAACTTTTTCCATCGAAGGCCAGATGCAGGTTTACTCAGTATATGCCAAACAAACCCCATAAATTTGGGATAAAATTTTGGTTGGCATCTGATTCCAAACCGTAGAGACGAAATATGTGGTAAATGGCTTTCCGTATTTAGGAAAAGACGAGACTCGAAATGCATCAACCCCCCTAAGCGAATTTGTCGTTATGAAACTTCTTGAACCGTATACCATGAAGGGTAGAACTGTAACAACTGATAATTTTTTTACAAGTATTCCTTTGGCGTTAAAATTAAGATCTAAAAATACTTCGTTGCTTGGAACAATACGCGCAAACAAGAGGGAACTGCCGAAAACTTGCAAACTGAAAAAAGACAGCATGGCACGTTTCTCAACGTTGTTGTATCAATCCAATGGATGCACACTTACTGCTTATAAGAGCAAACCAAATAAAAAAGTACTTATACTAAGTACGAAACATAAACACATCAAAATTGATAAAGCAGCTAAGAAATTACCTGAAACTGTATCGTTTTATAATAAAACTAAATTTGGCGTCGATGTCACTGATCAAATGGCAAGAAAGTATACAGTGAAATCAGGTTCCAGAAGGTGGCCACTTCAAGTGTTTTTTAATATTTTAGATTTAGCCGGAATCAATAGCTGGATATTGTACAAAAACACAACAGGAGAAAATATCACACGGAAAGACTTTCTGTTTCGATTAGCAGAAGAACTTGTTGCAGAATATCAGACTTCAAGGCAAAAACCACACGAAGCTGATATACCAACTACAAAAGGCACGGTTTCTGTACGCAAATGGTGTCAAATAGGATACTGCAATAACAACAAGACTACAAATATTTGCAATAAATGCAAAAAAAGTCTATGCGGAAAGTGTACACACAGCAAAATCTACATATGTAGAAATTGTGAGCAACAAACTGTAAACAATTAAATGTTTTATTATTTCACAATATCTATAAATCCATTTATCCATTACAAATAATATTGTTCAACTTTTTTTGTCATTTTTCGAGTGAATAAAGACTGGAAACCACAATAACCATTTTTTCTTATACACCAGTCATTTTGACTGGTTTTGGTAGAAATAGGTATATCTAAATAGCTGGTAAATCTAGTGTTAAAATCACCCGGAGCTCGCAACATTGTAAATACTTTCGTAGCAGGTGGTAGCCCATGGTCAAAATGACCCGGCGTTGCTGGATCCTCATCTCAAAAATCGTCCGGAGTGCAAAGGGTTAAACAATGACTTCATTTTTCGGGCGAGGGAGACCCGTCCTAGCTGCGCTTTTACCTGCAGCTCGCAACATTCTAACAGTCTAATTATTTTCCGAGTAGAACATCTGTGCCAAAGTTAAAAAAAATCGGTGTTCCATGGGATGTGGTCTCCCCTTGTTAGTATGTAAATTGCAAAGATCGCTGTATGGGCTCAAGCAGTCAGGCCGACAATGGTATGAGAAACTAGATTCGCAATTGAGAAAATTAAGATTGAAACCGTGCAACGCAGACAAATGTGTATATTTCCATCGAAACAGAGATTACATTGTATTGGTAGCAATTTACGCAGACGACCTGATCGTTGCAACGAGTCAACAAGACGTTTATAACGAAATAAAATCAATGCTAGGAACAAAATTCGAAGTCAAAGATTTGGGATGTTTGTATTATTGTTTGGGAATCGAGTTCACCCAAAATCATCAATTGGCTGCGGGAATAAAGGTATGTTAGTGTCTCCTGCTTATTGAAATAATTTGAACGTAATTAGTAGTGAAAGTCCTATCATTCTTTTCTATTAGTCTGGAAAAACAAATAAACGCACGAAACGAGGAACTCGTGCTGGTGCAAAAGTAAGAGCACGACGGGAACGAGCAATCGCAAAACGGCAATTGCTAGAAGAGGCAGCGCAAGAAACTACAGCTTCTCGACAAAGCGCCATAACCGCATCAACCGTGCCCAGTTCCACAGCAACCGTACCAGTAATCGACTTAACCCTCGAAAGTGACGCCGAAACGATGATTCTTCCACCTCATATACCGAAATTCGAAATAATTGACACCGAACATTGTTTAACTGTGTTTCAACACCGAGAAATCCCCGACAACATTTTATTATCTTATCTACGACATATTAGTAAAGGTGTGCCCAACAACGTAGCTGAATGGTGTAACTTTGTATACGAACATAATTGAAATAAACTCGTAAGTACCTATATTTATATATTCCTTTATCATGGATACGCGATCCACAAAGAAACCGCAAGCCCTCACCGAGGAGAAACTAACGCTATTGCGGAAACAATTGAGCGAACGCGAAAAGCGTATACACGAACGAGAAATCCATGCGGAAACCGCGCAACGCGAATTAGATCCTGCTCTAAAGAAACGCGACTTCCTTTCTGGTGAATTAGAGTCCGCACGACGAGAATTGAATAAATTACCGCGAATAATGAAAGACGCCGCGCCGCGTCGCGTGAACTTCCTTACCACTCCGAAATCATTGCAGAACCGTTAAGCTATACGATCAAAGAGGCCATAGGAATAATCCCTACATACGATGGACAAAATAGCTCAAGCTTACAATTCAGCCGCGCTTATAGACGTGCCCGCGATATTTTGCCTCCTCACGCAAAACGTATCTTAACAAAATTCATAATTACCCGACTTCGAGGACGCGCAGCAATACTGTGAGGATGTCGCTACGCTATGCGACCGATTGAAGAACGAGTTTAGTCCTCGCAGAACCGCAGATCACTATCGAGGTGAAATGGCGAATATATTTATGGGACAGTCGGAACACATTTTAGATTTTATAAGCAGTATCAAAGATTTACGCGACGTCATAGTAGATTGTAGCCGAGGCGGCGCAGATATTGCAGAAATCAATGCTCTTACTATAGAGAGTTTTATCAAAGGGTTAATTCCGCGTCTCTGTTCTGATGTAAGAGCGTATGGCGATCAACCGCTTCACCGCGTATTTGATAAGGCTTTAGAATTCCATAAACAGTGCGAGTTAGATGATGAAAGGTACCGCGCTACGCCCGACACTCGCCGTGTGCAATTTTCACAAAACCCACCGGAGCGACGAGAAATTCGATCCCCATATGTAGCGCCACAACGCGATACGCGTCGTCCAATGTCGCCATACCGCGAACCTCGGCGTACATCGGGCCAAGACCAGTTTCGCCGCGAATATCGTCCCGAGGACAGATCACGCGAATCATTTCCAAATCACAACCGTCCTAGTTTTCAAGGCTTTCGCGCCTATACGGATCGAGCAACGCGTCGCGACGAAATAGACGCGCCAGTCTCAAAATTTTGCAAGTATTGTAAGCGACCTGGACACGACATCCACGAATGTCGTAAAAGAGAATACAACTCCCGAAACCAGGGAAACGACCGAGCCTCCTCCGAGAACCGGCGACGGGAGGAGAAGGCAACAAAGCCGGTTCAAACGATAACAACAGAAACCCTGCAATTGCCATCATCGGAGGCGACAGACCATTAGTGCCACAAGTGTCGATGTTGGCACCAGAACTCAATCGTAAAAGCATACTCATGGTAGATACTGGAGCCGATCCAAATATAATAAAAATTAGCTTCTTAATAAACGACGTATTATTGAACGTAAACGAAATCTTGCAAATATCCGGTATTACGGAAAACAGAATAGCTACCTTAGGATCTACCGAGATCACGATTCAGGGTTATAAAATCAAATTCCATGTCGTATCAGACGACTTCAATATACCTATCCAAGGGATCCTTGGCATCGCCTTCTTAAAACAGGGTGCAGAGATATCATACGCCAAGGAACTCCTTACATGGAAGGGTATCGAAATACCATTTTCAAATAAATTTGAAGTTCAAGTCCTTCCACGCACAATCTCAGTAGTGAAAATTAAAACCACCGGGCCTAGTACAGGTCTAATACGGAGACAAGAACTAGCTCCGGGGGTTATAGTATCTGAATCCATCGTACGAAACGACCAAGGAAACGCTTGTGTCGTATATGTAAACGTTTTAAGCCAAAGAGCCTCCTTTTCCATTCCTACTATCGAGCTGGAAGAAGTCGAAGCTATATCACAAATACCGACAGGGTTAAACCTACCCAGTAACCCCAGTCTCTTTATCGGATCTTGCGTAAACGCAACAAACAATTCAAGAGGTCCAAATCAACGCATTACAGAAATAATGAAGACCGTTAAAATAAATCACTTAAATCGGGAAGAACTTGCTCACGTAAAAGCCTTAGAAGCGAAAAACTTCGACCTCATCCACCTCCCTGGTGATCAGCTAGGGAAAACAAATATAGTAACACACAAAAGACCAACTACGGACCCTGCGCGGGTGCATGTTAAACAGTACCGTTATTCGCCTATTCACAAGGAGGAGATTAACAAACAAATGAAGGAACTCTCGGAAAATGACATTAACAACCAAGGACGCCTGCCAACAGATGCAGCCAGGAATACTACTGGTCACGCCGAACGTGCAAATTGTCGGACTAAAGACAAACGCAACAGACACACGTAGCCTAAGATTGGCCGGATCACTTACTATAGACGGACGATGTGACGGTACCACGTATTGTGACCCCTTTGGAACATGGACCAAGGTCGTAGTCCAAGCAATCGTCAAAATCACGCTTAAAAATTTTCCCGCAATGGTAAAGTTAAGCACCAATGTGATCATCCTACCATCCGGACAACGATGCCCCCTGGAACAAGGAAGTTGCATGGACACTGAAGGAGGTTTTACCTACTGGGAAACAACCCCCATGGACTCACGCAAATTCGGGAGCTACGATGTGCTATTTGAAGGACAAGCGACAAAACTTGTAGATAAGTACAGTGACAGCCCAGCAGTCTACATGGTAACCTCTCGAGAAACAACATTCGCCCTCACTGCGTTCGCTGCAAAACAACAGTGTGTGGGTACGCACTAATAAAATCCGAACATCCAAAGTTGCTCCTCCTAGAAACGAGAAATGGGAAATTAAAATCAAAAGGATCAATACAAGTCGATAACTTGGACATATTCACTTACGTAAACTCAAACTTCGTATATGTTGAAAAGCACATACGTACACAACTCAACAAATTATACAACGATGTAGTCCACCAGAGATGCACTCTGGAAAATCAAGTGCTCCAGAACGCACTTAGCCTCGTCTACATGCTTCCGGAAGAAACAGCAATGCTGTTAGCCAATGAATCAGGTTACATGGCTATACCATCCGGCGAAGTCATCTATCTCGTCAAGTGCGTACCGGTGTCCTGCCAATTACGGAAGACAGATGAATGTTACCATGAATTACCGGTAACATATCGAAATACCTCATATTTCCTGACACCAAAGCATCGCATACTAAGTCGAACAGGAACCAGGCGGGAATGCAATCACTTTATTCCAACACTGTATAGACTACACGGAACCTGCTACCGTTTCATCTCACAACCTGTGGAAAGCCTACCTCCTCTTGCAATGAAGAAAGTAACCACAGCAGACTGGTATTACATAAGTTCTCAAGAATTGGCAAATACGGGCATTTACACCTCGGAAGACCTCACGAAACTAAGGGAGCACATAATGTTCCCAATCGAAAAAACGTCGATCATCAACAGCCTAGCACAAGGTGCAACAGGATGCCAATTCACACAGGGAACGCTGCAAATAAACAATCTGCTAGACGAACCAACAATAACAAGGATAGCAGAATCAATGGCACATAAATTTTGAAATTGATTTATGACTTTCGGATCAGCAGCCGCAGGTATCCTAGAAACATACATCGTCTTCAGGATAATCAAAGGAATCCTGAGCACGATACTCAACGGCATTGTACTACACCAAGCTAACGGATGGAGCCTCCATCTCCTTACGGCAATCTGGAGTTCCCTTGCCCACCTCTGTATCTACCTAAAGGAAAAGGAAGGCGACGATAAATCCATTAACCAAGGAAGTATAGAATGTACGCCAATACAAGGCGCACCATAACCAACGCAGCAGAATAGAGCCCCCGCACAAGAACACCCCATTGAAGAAATTCCACCCCCAGTGCACCCCCGAGTGTTTCGCAACAATAGACGAGATTCAACAGCCATGAATCCTGCTTCCCCAATATTTGTAAGAATCCATAGAGACTTTGACTCCGAAGCTGAATAAGGCGACACAACGGAAAAATTTGCTCGCAAATTTTTTCTCAGGGAAGGGAGGTGTGACATCGGGCTAACCGACGTGTAAAAAATGGTATTAAGTGCTCAAAAACTCTTCAAATGTTGACAGTGGCGTACGGTGAGTCAACTCTGAGCAAAAAAAATGTTCATAAGTGGTATAAATTATTTCAAGGGGGCCGAGAAAATGTTAACGACGAACCTCGCTCTGGACGCCCCAGCGCGTCAAACACCGACGAAAATGTTCAGAAAGTGAAAGAAATTGTGTTGAAAGATCGTCGAATCACGATTAGAGAAATAGCCGATGATCTTAACATATCGTTCGGCGCATGCCAATCAATTTTAACGGATGTTTTGGGTATGTCACGTGTGTCAGCGAAATTCGTTCCAAAATTGCTTAATTTTGATCAAAAGCAGCATCGCATCAACACTGCCCAAGACATGTTGAACGACGTCAATGATGATCCTGATCTGCTCAAAAGGGTTATAACTGGTGACGAATCCTGGGTATATGGTTATGACGTCGCAACCAAAGCCCAATCATCCCAATGGAAGAGTCCAGGAGAGCCAAGACCGAAAAAGGCACGCCAAGTTCGTTCGAATGTGAAGGTTTTGCTCACAGTTTTCTTTGATTACCATGGTGTTGTGCATCAAGAATTCCTACCACAAGATCGTACGGTAAACAAGGAGTATTACCTTGAGGTTATGCGGCGTTTGCGTGAATCAATAAGAAAAAAACGGCCGGAAGTGTGGAAACGAAATTCATGGATTTTGCACCATGATAATGCACCTGCGCACAAATCGTTATTAGTGAGTAGTTTTTTG
>SMSQ01018824.1:0-35130 GCA_019453375.1 Ctenoplectra terminalis | reverse complement strand
TAAGACGATTCATGCTTGAAGATTCTAAGTGTGTACGATAGACAAAGAATAGTTAATTATATTATATTTCATAAATAGACATAGATTTTATTGAACTAATCTCGTGAACGTGATTAATTGATATTTGCACAAAAGATTACTTTTCGTCAAAAATTTAACGTATAAGCTTCTAAAAATAAAATATAGTCCGTGAAAACAAAATTAAATAATAATGTTGAAAGAGAAAAAAGAAAAAGAGCTACTTATAAATAAGCATGGATAAATTTACAATACTTAAAAAAATCAGTACAATTTACAATTTTTCTATACTAATAATTTATAGTTCCAGTTTTACAAGCAGAACAAAAATTAGTTGATCAAATAGTTAGATTAAAATTCAACTAAATATTTTTTCCTTTTAAGAGAAGTTCCTTTTAAAGTACAATTAAAAATTCTTTCTAGTAATTCAAAAAATAAATAAAAATCGAATGTATCTACATGTATGTATATTGTAAGAAATATTCGGAATAGAAATAATACAAGAAAAAAGTCATAAAATTACAATATTAAGACGCAGCAATCTTTTTTTCTCAAACCAAGTAACCAAGATTGAAATGTAATTTTCGTATCAAAATATTTGAGATACAATGAAAGATCTCCGACGATTCTGTTCGACATTCGCTCTACGTAACAATGTTCTCTGAAATGGTGACCAATTCTTGAGTCTCTCGTTCGATTGGTCGTAAAAGTTGCAGTTCCTGCTCGATAAAACAAGAGCTGATCCATCCTCGAACAATATGACATTGCGTCGAAAGTGGCGTTTCGCTAACACGCAGAAAGATCGTTCGAAAATGTGCAAACAGAACGATAGGAACGTTCTCATACGAGCGAGGCTGGTATTCCGTGAGTCTCACGACTTCTTCGCGACGTGAATCATACCAGTTCCGGTCCGACCCACGCGTACGTGTCCCTGAAACACCCGCGCCTCGGTCTCGTCCTCGTCTCGACGCATCCCTCCCGTCTCGGCTCGTCTCGATTACGCCTGAATTTATGAAATGCTCTTTTACGGTTATTTCCTCCGCGCCACCCCCTACACGCCATAAAATTATAAACTAGGTCTCGAAGTTCAAGTCCGAGATCTTCCGTGTAAACTTAGAAATGTGTACGATGAAAAACGAAACTTGGAATGGGTCGATGCGTTGTTCTTTATGACATTTCGTTCTTAAATGTTTCTTTCCATTTATTGAATAATGTTTTGAATTTAATTATGCAATGTTTGAACTTTTGCGAACTTTAACCTTCACTTAACTTCAACGACGGCGACCGCATGCGTACTTATCTCTACGATAGCAAAAAAAAAAAAAACCAATAGGTTTTTAGAAAAAATACATAAACTAGCGATTGCTATTTCCATAAATGGTGTCGCACGCCTTTTTAACGAGCCTATCGAGTCCCTGGAATTCTCAAAACCTTCCTAATTAATATGAAAACTTTAAAAATGGTTAAACTGACTGATTTGTAATTTTTTGTAAAAATTTATTATTAAATTTTTCTGGATAAGGTATAAATAAACAGCTATTTTCCTCGCTTATGTATTTTTTCTAAAAACCTATTGTTTTTTTTTTCTTTTTTGCTGTCGTAGAGATAAGTATGCATTAATTGCTATTCATAGTTTTAAGTAAGTATAGTACGGATGGTATATTTTAATTCACGAGAAAAATATATTTTTGGAAAATATAAAATATGCTTTCATATTGCTCCTTTTTTATATTCTGTTTCTATTTCTATATAGTTTAGAGTTTTTTCAGACGCGTGAAAAAAGTGTAGTCCATACGACATATGGAGGTCGTCGTTGAAGATAGTTGTAAACTGCAACCGCGATGAATATTTATCGCGGCAACGAACGAAACTTTGAATAAATCGATGTGTGATTCTTCTTTTTTGTTTCTGAATTTTGCTCGTGGATAGCTTTTTCGAATATTAAATAATGTTTCGAATGTATGTAATATCTGAATTTTAATAAATTTTGGGAAGACTAATATCGAAAGAACAGATTTTACATTTTCGATTTATCTCGCATAAACTTTCATTCGTTGTGACCTTCTCGGAGTGTTGAAACATTTTGTGAAATAGATGTGCTTGGGAATAATAATAATAATATATTCTTTAATGATTTCTTTTTGCAAAATGTTTTAATATAAGTTTGTGCTACTGTTATATATAAGGATTGTTGTTTTAGGCACACAATTTTATGTCCGTAGAATTGTAATGTTAGACGGTAAAAAAGAGTATGTAACATTAGGTCTATTTTATTTATTTTATCTTCAGTGTACGACTGTGAATTACACAAAAATATTATAAATTCGGAAGAAAATTTAATATTTTGTGTGGCCTTCTTTTACGTCACACATCTTGCATAGCTCACGTACAAATTTTATCCGCCTGCATTTTTTTCCTCTTTTTTTTGTCTTCGAGCTTTATTCAAATAATCTCAAATCTGTTCAATAATGTTTAAATTGAGGCTATGAAATGAATTAACTTTTAATGTTTCATTTTCTCTAGATCTTTTAAATATATTTTTACGATTCATGTTAAAAAACAAATTAATCTTCTATTAGTCGATGCCCAGACAGCACTGCGTGCTGCTGCGAGATCTCCAGGTATCACCCAGCTGTTTATTTTTCATTAATGTCAACTAAATCTCCCACTCAATACATAAAAGTACCTTCCAAACTATTACTGACCTTCCACTATGTTCTATAATTGGTTTCAAATATGCTTCTTAACCCTTTGACTGCTACGAACGCGTATATGCGTCCGGCGAATGCTGTCGACGTGAACTATGAACGCATGTATGCGTTTGACGATTAAAATGTTCAGATTAAACGAGTAACGCACGATTTGCATGAAAACGATTTGTTGTGCATGCGAAATATAAGAAAAGAAGTGATACAAAGTATGAATATCAAAAATATAACTTACCATTAGTTGCACGTTAGATAATTAACCTGTTAATTGGGTCATTTTTGGATCAGAAGCTCCTTTATACTTTGAGTTAAAAATTAATAAAAAATAATACATTTTAATTGGGTCGATTTTAATCATTGCAAATGTAAGTCTAATGTAACGCATTTTTTTTAATAAAAATATAACGATGCACTCAAAAGTAAATCAATGTGAAAATAAATGATTACGTCCAAAATATCGGCAGTCCGCGTGACGAGTTTACTCGTCTTACCCGGTTAACAGGTTAATTGAACATCGATAGAATACTTAGAGTGCTTCGCAATCAAAGGGTTAATGTGCTTCTCTTTTATATATCAGTACATACCGACGTCTTTTACTACACTATCAAAAATTTTGAACTATGATCCGCCCATAAATATTTCCAATTTTTCACTCACCAATTACATTCTTCCCGAGCGTACTGAATGCGTTTCAATTTGTTTCTTTTCTGAAATAATGATTACCCGATGCACATTCTCTTACCGTGGAAAAGTTCGACACAGTATTAACCCTTCGCACTATGTGCGATTCTTTATCACTGAAGAAAAGAAGTTTTATTTTGAACGAAAAAAATTACTATCGCTTGCGAAAGTACTTGTTTTTATTTATTTTATAAATATACTTTTTTCTCTCGTGAACGAAATAAATTTTTAATTTTGTAAATCATCATGATGCGATATCTTTGAAAATTGAACATAATCGTATTGAAAACAGAATGTCTCCATAGCGGAGCCAAAGAAGCGCTAAGGGTTAAAGCGTCAACCGACACTTTGATACCCTGTTGTATGTATTTGATAAGTTCAATTAAAAATCTTGTCCTGTAATACAATGATAGTAGTTTTAAAAACTTTTCGTCAGTTTTCTTTGCATATTTTCAATTCCATTAAATTTCATTATTACCTATATTTTAACTTGTCGTACTCGAAGATTTACATTTTCTGAGAATACTCTTTAACTAAGCCCTTCTTGTTCATGCATAATAATGTTTATCTATTATTGATACCTTTATTACTGTATTTGTTTTATTAAAACTTACATAACTTTTTTTCAATAATATTAGGCCACACGTGCGCGCTCACATAAACATTCTGACTATGAACAATGCGAAGGTGATTTACTTGGAATAGTAACCGTCTAGATGATGACCCTGGAGTTACGGATTATCGATCTAGTATTGATTGTCCTTTCTAGAGACTAACCGAATCGAAGTTGAGAGAAGGATGAAAAAGAGATTAAAGCTGGCATATGTAGAGGAATATATATTTCTTGAATAAATATTAATTATATCAATAGTGAAAAGGCGTGTCCAGGAAAAATTACATTTCCACATCCACACATAATAATTTAAAGAAATTGTGTAAAACAGAAATCATAGAAAAATATTTATGACTCGAAAGTTGAAATAGAAATGAAATACAAGATACAGAGATGTGTCAAGTTAAAGTAGGTACTTCCAGGACAAATAAATTGGCCGGTTGTGGCCATTTCTCCTCTAAGGTTTTTCGGTTCCTCTTTCACCGTAGACAGAAAGACAAAGAAAGCTTACAAATTATGTAATAAAAATGAAGGGTACACGCTGTCGCGCGAAAAAGAACGAAGAGAGCGTATTACTAAGAAAAAGATAAATGGAGAAGGATACTTTCCTAAGGCTCAAGACAAAGAGATTATATTAGCCCAAGAAAAAAGACAATAACGAAGTTACAGAACAGATACGCCCATATACCTCTAACGTTGATCTGCTGAACCACTATACGTAAGTTTCGTTAGGTAAGGTTCATTAGTGTAGAATAGCAATGGAATGGCCTTGACCGGTCAATACGTATATCAATACTGTTCGTTAATTTTAATTTTTCATGAATTAGATAATTATAAGATCATGCAAACAATATGAAAGTACAAGGTAACGTTCTTCTTTTATAACATATTTTACCTCTTTACCTAATTTGCAATTTTACTTATGCAGAAACGTACTAAAATGGATCCTTGAAATTTTATAAGCTCTTCGAAATCATACTTCTGCGAAACATTTCATTTTATCGATGCGAATAAAAAGGATCTTTTAGACGACACAGTAAAGTACCTTTGACATTACATTTTTTAATGCAAACTTTCAATTTACTCACGCGAAGCATAATTCTTTTTTTTTCTTCAAACGAATAAAATTATATTTCCTACATTTTTTTTTATCGCTTCAGTTTCATGTTACATTTTATTTCAACAAGAGATAATGTATTAAATAATATTTGTTACTTATTGAAACAAAATGTTCGTATACTTTCAAAAATCCTGTATATGTCATATTATTAAACAATCTGTATTTTTTTCCACATTCTCCAATTATTAACAATTAAGATTAATTTTTTTACCAGCTGTACACTACTAATACAATATTTTTCAAACTATAACCATATATAAAATATAACATAATCGATTGGTATTAATGTTAGTAGGTTATAATGCTCAACAAACTTAAAATAAAATTTATGATACGGTTAAAAATAGTGGCTAAACTAAAATATCTGACATCTTGTATAACCATACAGATTTGAAAAATATTATTGTAACAAACTTTTTCTATATGAAAGCCTCATAAAAATTAAAACATAAAAAATAATTCTTTATCATTCCCTACAATCGCTCCACCATTAATCGCTCTAAAGATTTAAATTTCCTTATCGATCAACTTTTACATCACCAAATACTCCTCCACTGAACATTTAATTACACGATCAAACACGAACCTAGTGAACTAGCTAAGACCATTGACATCGTACAGCACTTCCTCTCACAGAGGAGCCGTAATCATTTTCCCGCGCTAATATATCATCCAAGAGTGACATCGTACATCCGTACGGAGGAAGAAATTCCTCTCTTCTTCGTCTGGAGAAGAGCAATTTCGGATATTAGAGAGTTAATGAAACCGCCCTTCCCTTTATTGGCGCGTAAAGAGAACGAGCAAAGAAACGGGTTAATCCTCACTTGCCGGTCATCCGCTGCGCAACGCGAAGGAGAGTGGTACAAACCGTCCAATTACAGGCCAACGTTGTCCTTAGTTCGTGAGCATCGTTTAATCGCGACCCACGTGACTAGAGGGAATCAAGACGTTTGCTTCGATATGCAGGGCATAAAATAATCGAGCTGATGAATAAGCAGCAGCACGATTGTTCTCTGATTACGCTACAGCCGGTCGTGTTCGACGATAATCTCCACGCAAATCGCTAGATGTGACGTTTATGCTTCTCGACAGAGTACACTAGCGTTTTAGGTTTCTGATTTTTCAAAGAAATGTTCTGGTCTAGAGGATCAAAAAAATCGAAATTTTGTATCTTATGTGTAAGAAACCCTAAACCGTCTAAGAATAGTTACTAAAATTTGAGAAGTTGAAACCGATGACCACCTTAAGATGAGGAACTTAATAACACATCCGAGACATTCATTGAAAAGCGATCGAACAGAAAGCATACGAGGAAAGTAATGCGTTAATTGTTTTCGACAATTGTTAAGATTCTTTTAACCCATTCGCTGCCAAGGACGAGTATACTCGTCTTTGGTTTTATGCTTGCAAATGATTATGTATGATAATATATGTGCTCTCACCAAGAAATAACAGAGCTTTGGTAAACAATAACACTCAAAATATAAATGGCAATGGGAATGATTTCATATAATTTAGGCTTGGCAGCGAATCGGTTAAGTACACCTTCTGCATTCCTAACGTGTATAAATCATACTTGTAAAAGAATTGTTTTCTCTTTTTTTTTAATTTATTAAGTGTTACGCTTTTAAATAAAATGATGTGCAGTATAATAATATTTGTTTAAGCTCTGATCAATACGACCAAAAACTGAGTGTTTTTGTAACTAAACGAAAACAGATAAAAACATGAAAGCTTCTTGTGACGTATCTATTAGCATTTCTAGTTTCTAGCTGTATTTTTGTTTCTCAATAAAAATTTAATTTTTATTTTCTTGGAGAGTAAGTTATTTAGGTAAATTTTTTTACTAATTTCATAATATATGCTAAATTTAGGTAAGTTCGTTTCATTATACGCCACTAACAAGGGACGTTCGGTAACCAGAAAATTGAAAAAAATTTGAAACTTTGCTGGTTTGTAAAGGATTTTGAATCAAGTATCGCTATTTTTTTTATCCGCTGATATTCGGTTTCTCAGGGTGAAAACACCCCTTAAAGTTACCGATGTGCTTTCCTATTTTTCTATATATCTTGAAAACTATAACAAATATCAACAAATTTTTATGTTTGAAAATTTTGATTTTCTTGTCTGGTCAAAAAATGTGCAAAATTTTATTGGGAACCATTCCAAACCATTTGAAAATCCAGTAAATTTTTGTTATGGAAATGAAGATTTCCATACTACGTTTCACTGGGCAATGTGTGGAAAACCTACTCTATTGCGAAGTATCTGATGTAAAAAGTATCTCTGTTTCGAACACTTTTTTTAATAGCACCATTTATGTAATACATATGAACCATGAAAGATGAATCGTAGATACGTGTGCATATGTGACTGTTATTGTATGTACTTTTATTATACAGTGTAGCAAAATAGGAAAGCACACCTAAAACTTTAAGGGGTGTTTTCACCCTGAAAAACCGAATATCAGCAGATAAAAAAAATAGCACGATACTTAATTCGAGGTCCTCTACAAACCAGCAAAGTTTCAAATTTTTTTTAATTTTCGGGGTACCGAACATCCCTTGTAAGCGGGCGACAAGATTATAACAAAAGTGTTATTGTTAGATAAATGAAAGGAAGACAGTTTAAAGGTTTACAAAATTTGCAAGAGATTTAACTTAAATAGAGATTATCAGAGGACTATATTTAGAACGTGAAGTCCGTGATAGAATCTACGAAACTGCAGAATTTTTTAGTTATGTATTGATAAACGTATATGATTCTTAACAATTTTGTTTGTTATTTTATTTTACTTATACGTAGATATATTTTTTTAATAAACTAATTTTTTTAACTTGAATTGACGAAACTTGTAACTTTGTCGTTGAAAAGAATATATGTGGATGAACGGAATCCTCAAGATTCCACCTCAGCGTTGGAGAGTTAAAACGGAAACGTGGCAAACGATTTTACGACGGTCGCGTTTTTACGTTTCATGTGAAATCACCGATTTCTTTCAATTCGAATACGTTCATACGTCTTACTTTTCTCTTGATGTATGTCATGATTTTATCCCGGGCTTGTTTTTACGGAGAAAAATAATGTTATGTGGGTGAAAATGTGGGCAATATATCGCGCTTTCGTAAGAGGTAGCTATGGAAAATCATCGTTTCCGTGAACCTGAGACATTTGCGTGTGAGAGGTGTGCTTTCTAACGTGAAAAAATGTCATATGATAAAAAATATCGCTTAACAGAAAACGTGTGAAACTGAATAGCAGAGTATAGCTTTGCGATGGTATTCGTTATTGGATTCAAAAAGAAACGTGCGAAGTACAAATTTGATTCTGGATATGTTCGTGAAACGAAAACATTTCAGAGTATAAGCTTTCATAGTGCGAATAGCAAAATGTTATTTAGCGAATATTGTGCGTTGTTTAATTTAAGAATTGATAACGAAATTAATATTGCTATAGTCGGGAAGACCAGAGTTGATACAGGGTAGACCGAGATGAATCGGATCACAGGGCGAACCGGATCAAAATAAGAATTCAGTCAAAAGATTTTTCAAGTTCAACAACATTTTTTATTATTGTTATTCAGATTAAACGGGTATTAATTACGAATTTATAATAAAAAGTTAACTTTCTAAATTTCAGCTAACATTTCTTCGCTGGCAACGAGAAAATAATTCAATTCGCCTCGGCTTCCCTTACTAAACCACTCTCTCTATACTTTATACGATGATATCTAACGGTGGGAATTAGCATATGCTAATTTTCTTTGGAACGAAAATGCATTGATTAATAGAAGTGACGTATCCTCGATTATCCTTTTCGTTACGGCCGTCTCTGTCGAAAAATGGTCCTATGGTACGGTTGCACGGGTCCCATATGTTACGTTGTCTCACTGACAACGAATCCTTGTGCGTTTATGTATTAAGTGGTGTAGTTTAACGTACGCGCATATGTTAAATATTATTCTTCCTATATACTTGCTATTTCAAAACGTAAATGCAATTTATTGGGCCACGACAGCCGCTCATAATATCCAGTGGTCGTTTCATGGCGGCCGACTGTAGTCGCATATAGTACCTACACGTACACGATAATCGGTTTGTGACAAGTAACTATAGTCACCCGTAGTAGCGAAAGGGTTAAACTAAAGATGATCGATACACGAAGAATTTACATCGATTCCGACTTCCTTCTGTCCCAAAAATAACCGGAATGGCTTTAAAAATAACAGAACTAGTTAGAAAATCTTTAAAAAAATCATTATGTTTATTCGAAATATTCTCCTTGAACAGAAATACAATGATTTGCGCGTTCAAAAAGTGTATCAAACGACTTTTTTATGTTCCTGATTGGAATTGTGCTGAGATTGCTCGTCGTTGTTCGTTGAATATCTTCGATTGGTGCAAAGTGGTTTCCTTTCATCGTCAAATGCAGCTTAGGGAATAGAAAATAATAGCAGGGAGCCAAAACGAGTGAACATGGGGGATGTTGAAGTAAAAAATTTGTTTTTTGACAGAGAACTTAATGTTGATTCTTTGCTCTTTATTCATTTTTCGACAAATGTATATAAACTACTGTCACTTAAATGCGTGTATTTTGGCTTCTAGGGAACGAAATGTCATGAAATTTTCAGAGGTTAATAACAATGGTTAACGAATCATAAATCAATCTGCCATTAATAGATGACGCTACTAGATTTGTTAAACTAAAGCCATTCTTGTTATAGAGGGTGTAAGTAACTATCACTAGCAATCACCAACTCCCTATTACACGCATATCAATTCTGGCTATTTTGATTTTAACAAGTATTTTATAGTAACAAAGATAAAGAAAGATTATTACTCTCACTTGGATCCTGTCAAGTGTAGGCGTTCCTGGTAATCAAGAAGCGGACGTAGCAGCCAGAGGCGGCCACTCTCTTAACAGCAGAGTCTTTATATTATAAACAAAAATCAACGTTTCGAATAAAATGAGTGGAAAAATTTTACATCACCATATGTTGCAATTTAGAATCTTGTAAATAATAAACAGTATTAAACAAAGTTAGAATTGATCACACGAAACTCTTGCGTTTACATCTACTCTCTAAATCCGATCCGCCAGTTTGTAACTTATGCAACTGTTTAATCACTATAAATTATATTCTTCTAAACTATCCTAAGTATATTGAGTCTTATTCCAATTTCCAAATTTAAAGAAACTTTGCACGAAAATCTAAATCACCAACAAGTACCAAGAGTATTCTAAGTGACTTAAAGCTTTATAACAAAATCTTACTCCCTATAGTATTATTTTTTCAATATATCTTATCCTCATTGTTATATATAAATAAAATTTACACTAAAAAAAAAATAAAAAAATGAAAAGTAAATTCCTTAATATGTTCATTTTTCTCTTTTTAACAAGTGTTTGTAATTTCTATTCATAATCTAAGACGATTTCTGTTCTGTGAAATTCATCAAATACAATTTTTACACGTTAAATACAATTTTAACAAACATATAAGAATTTACCAAATGTCCCAATGCCTAGGATAAATTGTAAATTTCAAATTGTAATAAGACGAAAAAAAAGTTAAACACATTTGTATCTAACGAATCTTTAAGTACGATTTTCTTAAAAACAGAGCCTCATATACAAAAAAATGATTCTATCTTTCTGACGTACATCGATTCCAAAACACCCATTATACGTATTTACAACGGAATATTAATTAATAAACAGTTTAATAGCCATTAAAAAATAAGTTACAACCCTATACAATGAAATACTTTATGTAGATACTACTAAATTTAAGAATAATCCTTTAATTACAATTTTGCACAAACTTTAAAGATCGTGAACATAAACAAAATTTTCGACATACCATGCTATTAATATTGGTTACCAATTAGTAACGTAATAATTATATAAAAAAATATCTTATCACCATTACGTGAACATCATTCGTCACGATGTCATTCTCTCAATTATCAAAAATCTAACAAAAATCTCTCATTTTTGTTAAAAACGACTACGAGTGAACAAAGAGGACGGACGGTGACCGGCATAAAATTACCATAAATCTGATCCGGTCACGGAAAACACGGTGTCGTTCAAGATAGAAAGGACGCGAATTTTGAAACATGAACTCGCTTAACGCACTCTTGGTCGCTCTTGTACGACATTATTCCACGTGCTCGAGCTGTAACGTGGCATCGACGTGACCGCGTGTCTAAGGTGGCTGGCAGGAAAGCAGAATGTGCAACGAGTGGCCTGATGGGGCACGCGTACCCTGTTATAAGCCCCCACGCCCCCTTATAGCCTCACACTGCTCGTAACACGAGAACGGGACTTTGTGCCACGTAATGCTGCTGTAGCATGAAACTTCCAGCCGTTCCGGCTGATACGTGAACTTANCCGGGCTTGTTTTTACGGAGAAAAATAATGTTATGTGGGTGAAAATGTGGGCAATATATCGCGCTTTCGTAAGAGGTAGCTATGGAAAATCATCGTTTCCGTGAACCTGAGACATTTGCGTGTGAGAGGTGTGCTTTCTAACGTGAAAAAATGTCATATGATAAAAAATATCGCTTAACAGAAAACGTGTGAAACTGAATAGCAGAGTATAGCTTTGCGATGGTATTCGTTATTGGATTCAAAAAGAAACGTGCGAAGTACAAATTTGATTCTGGATATGTTCGTGAAACGAAAACATTTCAGAGTATAAGCTTTCATAGTGCGAATAGCAAAATGTTATTTAGCGAATATTGTGCGNTTTTCTTTAGTTATCACTGCACTATTAAATTGGATTACTGTATTACTGTAGCGACACCACGATCCATCTACAGTAATTATTAGTTTAAATATTTTCAAATCAAAGTGAAAAATTGTAATCAATTGTAATTTTTTCTCCAATAAGCAGACAAAATTCGGGCTATAGAGGGTTAATTTGTGGAGAGTGAATTTAAAAGAGGGTATTTTAACACGTTAACCTCCATGCCTAAATCACATGTTTTGCTCAGGACGCTATGGCTCGGAACGCCATGGCTCGGAACGCCATGGCTCAGAACGCCATGGCTCAGAACCCCATGGCTCAGAACGCCATACCGATAGATAGAAGATTTGATAAAAATTAATCTCTCATTTTTTATCTTCTAATAAAAATTTTTAATTATCGAATACTACACATTTTATGTCAAAGTATTCTCTAATCAGCGATAATGTTCAAAATTCATTAACTGTCAATGTTCATTCAACTTTTAAAATTATAAACATTTGAAGCACTCCGGTTACATATGACCATCCTAGTGGTCAACGTGTTAAAGGAGGTTTTTTAACATAATTAATTTGTAATGTACGTTTACGTGTATTTGTATAGGACTACTATATTATTATTGTATATTAAGATGTAATCGCATTTTATGTGTAGCGATGAATAAACAGATATCAATGTTAACTTTAAGAGAACAAATAAAATACGTTTTTCAAGTTTGTTATAAAAATATAATTCATTAAACTAATTTTATTTCAAAAAATCGATTGCTTGACTTAATACAGATCTAAACAGATATCCATAAATGTGAATTGTTTGTGCGATTGTAATAAAAGTTTTAATTTCAACTGCATCATTTTAAATGGAATATAATGAAAGAATTTAATAGAATATAAATACTGGTAGTAATAAACATTGAATTTTATATAAACATAAGGTATTGATGAAATTTCTGTTGTTTTTCTATGATAGTAAAGCAATGTACAATAAATGTAAGAGAAACCAATTTATACATAAAAATGAATAACCATGCGTGATAACCTTTTCTCAAGAGGAAACACGTTTGTAAACAACGTTTTTGTAAAAGTCACGATTACTACCGATGAAAAAGCTTGCTCTGTTTCTGAACTGATGTGTAGATGAGTATGGTAAACCAAAGGGTTAATTTTGGGATTTAAGAAGAGTGCATAAGAAGTTCAGGATGAAACGAATTCTTTAAATTTATAATCTCTTCACCTGTGAATTGCTTATCTGCATCTATAATCATCCGTGGAATACAGTAAAGACTCGATAAGTGTTCAAAATTTGGGACCGGCGAAGAACATTTAGCGGACAGGAGACTCGCTCCTGTAAACCGTTTGTATCTCGCCGATGTCGACGAACGTAGAATAAGACAGTTTGATGAAGAAGAAAGAGGGACTAAGAATCGAGATGGTCGTAAAGATTAAATGCTTACGTATCGGTGAGGCAATACTAATGCATCGAATAAGCTTTTTTATTTTTTATTTTCTTTTTAATAAAAATTTCACTAACACATTGGTGAAATCTTCCTGATTAAAACGAGACCAAACGCGATATTGTTATGACAATTGGTTACGATGATTAGGCTTGTAAATGTTCCTCTTTTCTCGCTGTTTCTTTCTATGCATTCACAGAAAGTAAATTATTTCAAGATTATTCAGGTTAATTAAAAATATCGTAACAATTTCGTGTTTGGTCTCACTTTAATCAGGAAAAACTCATCGATATTGTGGGAATGGTAAGACTGAGGTAAGAATGTTTAGTCTGGAGTGATAGAGGTGTGAATAAAGAGTGTTTGGGACAGTGTGATCGAAGTGCGAGAGACGAGTGTTTGGGCCGAGCGATAGAGGTGCGAGAGACGAGTGTTTGGGCCGAGCGATAGACGTGCGAGAAAAGAGTATTTGGACCGAGTGACAGGGAATATCGTGTGACCGAAGAGTTTCTGAGAATGCCTGAGCAGAGTGAAAGAGATTGAGAATAGAAGAAGAGAGAATGAAGGGATAAATGAATGGAGAAAATGCGGAGAAAGTTAGTCGAGGGTTAGTCAGAGCATAGTTAGAGAGCAGAGAGAGTTGAGTCAGGAGAGTATAGAGAAGAATTAGAGAGCGAACATTGTAAGAACGAGCATAGTAATTAGTTCATAAATAGTTTTTGTTCTTAAGACAGTGTCCATTATTGAGTATTTGTAGAGACACCCGTCTGCAACCTAAAATCCCTACAATATGTTAATGAAATTGTCATAAAAAAGAAATGAAAAATAAAAAATTTTCATCANTAATCAGGAAAAACTCATCGATATGTTAATGAAATTGTCATAAAAAAAGAAATGAAAAATAAAAAATTTTCATCACTGCATTAGTGTTATCTCACCGATACGAATACGATAGAGATTTTCAAAGGGAAGCCTTGCGGTGTAATATTTCTCTCATGCATGCTTCAGGGAAGAACCCTCAGTGGTGGGGATAACCCGCGAACACTTAGCGTGTAGATCCTTTCGAATATTTAGCGAATCTTTACTGTACGAGGTTTGGCGTTATTATGTAGTAAAAACACTTTTCAGACTCAGTAGGCCAACTATATTTTGGTTCAAGTTTGCAGTGATTACTTGCATATCAATGTATTTTTAACTTGTTATTATTTCATTAATTTTTTAAAATCTAGAGTAAGTTTACTGTTAGATTCCGATATTTACTAATTTTTTAACAATAACAAGTGTTATTTAATTTATTAACTTTTCTACAGGGAATCTTATAATTTCGAAAGCTCTTGCATAGATTTTCTAAATTGAAACAATTCTTTAATGTTGTTGGTACAAAGTCTTAGACGTAAGTTACTGGTAATTGCTTGTATCCTAAATGTTAGGAAATTTTAGGAATTGTACCCTAAAATGATATCCTTTATGAAGGTTCGGAGGTCTGACTTTAGAAATGTTGGGTGTAGGATATTTTCCAATAGGAATTTCTGGATATTACAAAGGATTAATGAGTAAAAAGTTGAAGCGTATGACTCGGGGTTGGCGAGGAACAGATTCAAGAATCGTATGCGTAATTGTGTGTGTATGGTAGGAAGGAAATTTTGGGATTACTTATCTTAAACTAAGTGGTAAACATAAAAATATTTATAATATAATATAACTTAGAGTTTATTTATTTAACTAATAATATATAAATATATAAGAGTAATAACTATAAACCAAACAAGTTCTACGATAATAGTGATCTTTAACTTCTTATACTTTAACCCAATATTTCTAAACACAGAGAGCACACAATAACAAAATAATCTTCATTAACTTGATTTGTTTCCCTTACATTTTTACTAAAAGATGTGGGATGTAGTGGCGCGTGCAGGCGAGCGCGCGTGTTTTGTCGTGCAGCGATCGAGATAGACGCTACTCGAAATTGCGAGAACCAAGAAGAACCCTCGCGAATATTCGCAACGCGGTACGTGGCGAATGTTTGAGAGGATTCGCAGTGTCCAGAAATTAACAAAAGACAATCGATGAGACGCGTATAAAAAGAGCGCCTCTCGTCAACTCGGTACTGTGTGATATATTATGCCATGCTATGCGTTGAGTCGTCCCGTCGTCCCATCATTGCATCGATATTGAGTCATTAATAACGAGCGTTACATATCCCTTCTAGAGATTACTGTCCTTATTCTCTCTTATCCCACAAAGAAATTTTTTTGTATTACATACAGTGGTGCACTTACTTCCATGATCTCAACTGGTTCTAAATTCTTCAGTATTTAACATTGAACAGTCACTATCAATTCATTTATTCGGAAAAGACTCTTAGAACAGCTGACATCGCTTTCATGTCGAACACTATGAAGAGAATATCTTTTCACCGATTATCGGCAACCGATAAGTTTTCAATGCATTACATCAACATCATTCGCCGCTCGCTCTTCAAAATGATCCATTGTTTCATTCACGAACTCAATACGATTTAGTTAAAGCTTTCATCGAACCGATCGGATCGTTAATATAAACCATCGAGACATTCGATTACAGAGCAGTAGCTTGGAACAGAACGATCGATTCCTGCGATACGAGTCCATAGAAAAAGCAAAATTGGAAGTTCGGTTCTTTCATAAAGAAACGTCGAAACAGAGCCTCGAACTCGAGGGCAGCCGAGAAAGAAATCATGCTACGTTGTTCTTGTTGAAACCAAAGCAAGAGGTTCGATATTTTCTCGTTAAAAGTTTTCAGGGTTCTATTAATTACAGGCTATCGTTTCTCGATCGCGATGAGGCGCGGAGTTTTCGTTCGTCTATTGCCGTTAATTCTGCCCTCTCCGTTTCGAATCGGCTCGTTGATTCGACTCGAAGCGGCGGCCATTTCTCACGCATGCCCGCGTCCTTTTCCGGCAATGCACGCTGCCCACGACTTTGTCTTTGTGTATGTGCGTGTGTGTGTGTATGTTTGTTTTTATGTGTACGCGCAAGCACACTATCGCGTGCCTCTTTTTTCACGAAAAACCGCTGATGAAGACGAACAGCCGCGAGCAACCGACAATGCGATAGACCGTGAAGCCACGATAACGCTGCTGCCTCGTTGCTTCTGTCACGCACTCGCGCGCGAGCTTGCGTAATTATGATTAAGAACGGCAGATAGATTACCGGATCGCTGGCTCGTGGCACGCTCTCCCCGACTGTTACACCTTTCAGCGGGATTAGTGCGACCAATGCGTCGAATAGATTGCAGATACGAAAGCATCCGTTTTGTTGCGTTCTGGTGATCACATTTTAGGTCAACGGTGTCACTCGCTGCTCATTGTTTCGCGGTGAACGGCCACTTACGAAATAGGCGGCATCCGTTATCCGTATTATCTGAATGCTAGATCGTGCGTCGCTCCTTTCGGGGAGAATTAAATGGGAAGGTCGATGCCGAGGCAAATGCGAGTAGGAGGAAGTGGTGTTGAAGTAGGTGGTAGAGTGTGGGTATGTTTTGCGTGCTGTTTTTACATTCTAGTGAATATAATGGGCACTCGGTTATTGATTATCATTGACTTCCGATTACGCTGTTCTGTACTAAAGTTCTTCCACGAATAAAAAGTACATTGCGGATTTTTATGCGTTGAATCTATTTCTGAACTAGAAAACTACGATTATTTATTTATTTTTTTTATTTGAATTATGTAAATAATAACATTCTACTTTTTTTTTATTTTTAATGTTGCATCAATATCTTGAAGTTACCAGTAATCTTGGAAATTTACAGATAAATATATATAGTATTAAAGTAAATTAGATCGAGAATATTAATATGTTTAAAGAATTTTTGTACATTTGAGCATGAATTCACTGTTCAAATTAAGTAAGTACTTCTTTATGATTCTCGTTGATATTTCAAGCACGATATAATACTGTTTGTTGAATAATGTTTACGTTGAAACAGGAATTATACTGAACAAAGAAATTTATATTTATTCTTAGAACTTAATTGCTCATTGGACCATTTCAGAATATTTTTCGTGACTCGAACGTTCGATGCGATCAAGAATGTTTTAGCAGAAAAGAAAGTAGTGCACTCCTAAGCTAACGTACTTGCAATAGTCAATTCGCTACGCACAGCGTCTTTGCTAGAATATAAGTACAAACAGTCGACGACTTCAGACGTCTCGCAAAAAAGCTACGCGTAAAAACGAGCATATCAAAGTTTTACCCCTTGAAAAGTGAATCTAAAAAAATGATATATAAATATGAAATATTTGTTAAGGTCTTTGAAATAATATTTCGTATATCATTCTCTATTTACACCATTCTTCTAAGTAATTGCTTTTATTTTTATGTCTCAACAACTGGTTTTAAATGCGCCGATAACATATCACTATTTTTCGTTTTAATAAGATACGTAGTCAGAAAGTTTGTATTCTGTGAGCTTAACATATCTGCGTGTACGTAACCATTCATTCCTAATGCTTTTTTAAAGGTTCAAGCAACAAGTAATAATTTTTTCCAAAATATTTTTAATTCTAGAGTCTAAATAATATACAAGGACGAATAATTTTTTCCAAAATATTCTTAATTCTAGACTCTAAATAATATATTATAAATACTTTTTAACCGATTCCATGAGTTCTTTCTTCTGGAGTCTTTCTAAAGTTAAGCCAATATCACCTTGCTCAAAAATACGTCTTTCTCCAAGCCTTCTGCAACATACCGTTTCTCCAAGAAAATGCGCGTCGATTCGCTTTTCCAAAGGGTATCACCCCCGCTCATCTTTGAAAGGCAAGCTTTTTTATTTGGTTGTTTAACGTCGTATCGACTACTGCGATCATTAGCGACTGCATTAGTTACTGGTAATTCGGCTTATATTTAACACGTTGAGCGCTACGCTGATTGTGATCGACTTTCCGTTGATTTGTGCTCTATGATACTAATTTAAAAACATTTGGTCGCAAAATAGCTAAGAATTTAAGAAAAAAATTGCAAAAGCTTGAAAAAAAAGTCGTATCTTTGTTTAACGTGGTTCATAAAACCCATTAATGAATTATAAAGTATTATTTTTTGAAACTAATACGTCGATTCTTAGAAACCAACTACGCCTAAATGAAAATTTCAGCATCGGTTCGCAGAGACGTAGCACTTAAGACTTTCACGACCGGCGACACCAACGTGGTGCCATTGATAGGCCAGTCGTTATTTACCGGTGACTCCTACATGGTACCATTGACAAACCATTTGCAAAGCTTGAATTTAGAATGCGGAATTTAGTTAAAATGGTGTTATTTTATTTTTGATAAAAAAAAATATTATAATTAAACCATATTTTAATGCTTTTTTTTAATAATCCCGATAAATCAGGTTTATTTACACGTATTATATCATAAAAAGTAGCTAAGTTTATTATGTTGTCATGAATTTTGTTTTACATTTGTACGTTTTAATAATTATCACACGAAGGAAAAATATTGTTGTATAATAATGTTGAATTATTTCGTGAATTTACGTAAAGTTTTTTAAAATTAATTCTTCAAAAATATTGCCGGCCCCTGGCGACGTTTCACTGCGCAAACATGCGGTCGTTAAAGTGTTAACGTGTTAATAAGACCAATCCGATTGAAACATGGATATAAGTGGCACTGTTAAGTAAAGGAACACTAGATTAGTTAACGGACGACAATATCTTCACGAAGAAAAAGTACATTATCGAACGTGTATAGGTCGGTGATCCGCTTGAGATCAGTACCAATTTTGTGCTGATTTCGCTGCATAGAATATATGCTACAATCAGTGAATATACGTTTGATATGTAGATAGGCACTTCGCATAGATCACATTTAGTTGGTTCGTTATTGAAAGCCAAGCGGTTGCAAATAGAAAGGAAACCAAAGGATCGATGTTTCTACTCGCTTATCGCTGAGATTCATCCCTGTGCCACCAAGCACCGGTGCTACGTTCGTAGCGCACGATACACTTTACATGCTCGTAATTAGTAGACGAATCAAACTGACAAGCGAAGAGTTAGCGACGGGTTAGGGGACCAACGAATGAAAGAGGGAAAAAGGTCCGAAGAGAGAAAAAGAGAAACGCACTGGTGGTGGACATCGGGGCGTGGAACGCAGTAAATTTATGTTCAATTTCGTGGCGGATGCGGAAGCGACGGCCGAGCGGAATTTTCGCACGGGGATTTTAGCTCGCGCGGGCAATAAACCTTCGACCGGCCGGACAGACAACATCGTCGAGAGGAACGACGTGACGCGGCCTCGAACTCGTATAGACGAACAGTCACGTTGTATTCTGTATCCAAAAAAAAGAGCCAACCGCGCACGGTTAAAAAGGGAAAGTCATAGGGGAAGCAAGAAGGTGGAAAAGAGAAAGGAAGAGAGAGAGAAAAAATGGGAGGGCGATAAACACAATTGGAATTGAATATCGAAAAGCGTAGAGAGAGGAATTTTCGCCGTACAAAAGGTTCGGCGTGGCGTGGATGTATTTAGAGCGGAACTGGCCTAACCCGAAATTCGACCCCAGCGTGAAACGCCGCTCCGACGATTTATGCAGAGACGGAATTATTTGTGACGCTTGTACGGACCGCGGGAAAATACCGAGAGGGGCCGCTTAACAAGAGGAATGCGTAGAGAAGGGCCTGAATAATGAAATCCGGACGCGAGCCAATGTCGGATATACTCAACTGATTGCATGCACATTATGCGGTGAAGTATGGCATTGTAGTCGAAATATGGAAGAAAACATGTCGTTTCGTGCTATTTGATGGTGCGACGCCTGTAAGTAAGTAGTGGCTCGATGTAAGGGAAGAGTCCAGTTTAACTATGCGAAAAATAATTGCTTTTTTTTAACAATTTTTTTGGCTAATCTGGGAAATATATCTTAATATTTAATACTCGGTGCATTTAACGCGTGCATGTATCGACAGCTCGGAGCAACATTAGGATAAATCAATATATAATATTAAAATCGATACAAAAAAAAGTAATAAACTATGGGGTATGTGCGGGATAGTTCGATCACGTTTTGGAAAGAAGCCATTGCATTGTTGGTTTTTTTACATTTTTGTTGTTTTGAGAAAATTAAAGCTGTGCATAAGTAATTTAGAATATACATAAATCATGCTTCGCGATAAAATTAGTTGATGTGTTGCTCTTTCTTATATTTTCCATATAAATCACAAATATTTCCATATGTAGAGCGTCTATCGTGAAACAACGATCACACTTTGCACATTTAATTAAATCCTCGTTTGGGGAGGTTTCGAAAGTAGTTTTTTTCAGATTTACTTTCTAACGTGCACAAAATTTTAGATGTAATTTATAATATATAGTATACGGTTTTGGGACAATTGTCAGTACAAGAATAATAAAAAGCTGATTTATTTGTTTTATTTTGAGGAATTAACACGTTGAACGCCTCGTTACCCAAGCATGAATAATGGCTATGTTTCCGCGGGAGCCTTCTCATCCATAAGTGGGTGACACTTTTCTTCGTATAATTAAAACAAGATTTTGGGGGTAGTTTATAGTAATATTATTTGTGATACAATTATGACGAGTACATGAGATAAAATAATAATTTATAACATATACTTTTACTAAAAAATGAGAAATATGCTTAAATATAAATTTGTTTTTAAAACATTGCAAAAGATTTTATTAATTACGATGGTATTCGTTGAAACGTTGTAGACACATTTGAGGTGACTCTGGACACTCAGGATAATACGTTACAGTCTTTTGTTCACTTTTCCTTGCTTCCTCTTTATGAGGCGTATTGTATTCTTCTTCAAACATATAGCGCTGCTTAAACACGATATCACGGATTTGGACTCCGGGAGAAACTCCATCGATTCACGCTGGTCGTTCGACGTGTTAATACTGGCCAATTTCTCTCGGTGGTCGAACCATCCAAGACTTACCTTATTCATTGAAAACATAGATTTTATTATCACAAAATAAGATAACAATCCACTATAATTATACACATTTAAATTATTTCTCTACTAACTTTTCTATTTAAAAAAATATATATAATTGAACCCGTTTTAGTTACACAAAGCTATAATAATATGCTAATGTCCCCATACGAGGTTCGCCGAGTTACGGAAAAATCAGTTAATACATGTCCCCGAAATGTCCGTCGAACGTTAAAGATTAATATGTATACACATACATTATTTTTGCATATAAAGAGTCATTTTTAAACTACAACAAAAACTTTTTTTGCACATAATTTTTAATATTTGCTTTAAATTTTAAGTAACGTGTCCCTGGTTAGCGTGCAACCTAGCATCTGTCAAAATAATCTGAAAGCGAGAGTTTAAAAAATTATTGTAAGTTGATAATTTATGCTGGCATTGAACCAATTATAACAAAAAAAGCAAAAACTTGAAAATGTTATACCACTTCAAAAAAGAAATCAATTTTTCTACTAGAAAAAGCAACTTTATATTGTTTATAAAAATACTATGAATAAAGAAGAAAATATTAATGTAATTTGGAAAACGGAGAAAAATATTCTGAACTTTATTTTCTTTTACCAGTCGCTTTAGCAAAAATTCTCTGTAATGAACAAAGACAACGAAACGACACTAACGATGTTCGGGAAAACAGCGCTAACGACCTAGGGAGCTGTTTTTTTTCCTCTAAAAGACGCAGTAAGGATTACCAAAGGGAGCCGAGGGAAAAGGACTAAAATGAAAAGATTGGGAAATGAAAGATGGATAATACGCCGAAGGTATCGTAATTTTCTTGGCTACTACCAGAGACGTTGTAGCAAAGGGTGAAATCGTGATACTTTTCCCCTCTGTTATCCTGCACTAACCGCGATCAAAACGAGACTTCTGGCGAACCTCTTCCATCGCAGGCTGAGTCGACGCTGTTTTGTTCCCGTTGGACATCCACCTTTTCGTTAATGAATCCTTTCCGTAATTAAATGGCAACAGAACATAATCTCCGGTGACTCCTCTAATTAATGACAATTACGGAAGGAGCGATTACGGGGCACGGAAGATGACGAGAGGAAACGGAGACGGTGCCGAAGCCTCTTTAACGGCTCGACGAGCATTCACTTTGTGACACTTCCTAATCCTCCCATTCGCCTAAACCGAGGAAATTGTAATCGTTTGAAATATCGTAATTGCATGCGTAATTTGCTCGATTAGAATTCCTCTCGGCATTAATATTCTGCCGTTCTATAACGGCTTGGGTCGTGAAATTTTAGTGAAACGAAAATGTGTCGAAGATGAAACAGAGAACATTTTACGAACGAGAATCCGTGAACACGTTTTGAGAATCGAAACTGAGAAAAAATTTATTTAACTTTAATTAACTATTGCCGGGAAAAAAAATTAAAATTAATTATAGTATCTTGTTTTAATTAGAAAATTTTTGAACCACTTGCTGTTACAAACAGACCGTCTAATATTAGAATGGTAGTAGAATAATAAAATTTAATACTGTAGTAACGAGTAAATAAAATCAAATTTAAAAAATATAAATACACGAGTATGTAACTTCCAAGTCACGTGGTGCTATAGAGGGTTAAAATTAAATTTCATAAGAAAATGAGTATTAACAACAATTGATAAAATGGACAAACAAAGGATTATTAATTTAAAGATCTGATGAAACGATAATTATAAATACATATACTTTTATATTATTACACGAAAGAAAGGCAAATAGGGTTGTTAATGAACTTTTTGTAATATTACTACCCTTTGTAGTTTTAAACCTTGTGTAAGGAAAAACTGCTTTGTACACATGAGGCGATAAAAAGAGCGACTCCGAAACTTGCAGACTCGTAATAACTGCATGATATTAAAAAATTTAGTTAACGTAGATATTAGGTTGGAACATAAAATCGTAAATCAACCCTTTCGGCATGAACAGCAACTTTGTATTCCAACAAATATTATATTTTAGAACTTGATTAGTCTTTTATACAGAATCCAGAAGATAAAATGACAAAAGCAATTTTATACAATCCATAATTTCGATATTTTTCTCACGTAATCCATTTAACGAAAATTCTTTTTAAATACTTTTGCTTAAAAAAAAAGTATACGTAGACACTTTTTAATTTAGCTTTAATTAAATATTTGAAAGCAATGTACATTATTCGTTTGAGTGTATACTTAAAGTCACTTCTGCCTAAGTTTTCCATTTATGTTCTTCAATATGCTTTAATGATTTTACAAATGGTTACGGTTAAGAAGGTCAGTGGATGGAATGCATCCTAAGAGTGAGTTGTAAAGTATAGTAGATATAAAACTTTGAAAGTATCAAAATCGTCACATGCAAGCGCACTCTAGTCAGGAATACATAAACGTAGATCTCGATACTACTAAATCTAGCAAATGATACAGAAAATCCATAAATTGTACAAAGAGCAACGAATGCAGAAAATATACAGGATGTAAAAAAAATGCTCGATCAATCACGAATTCTATTTCACTATAGCTGGAATCAAAGATTTTATCGTTCAAAGACTCGTTTAGAGTTATTTAAAAATACATGACACGACGCATCAGTTTTTTCTCCCGTTACATTATTTTATTCTTGTAAGAAATTATAATGGTATCGTACAATATTTTAAAAAGATGAACTATTTCTAATTTATATATTAGGTTGGGGAAAAAGAAATCCATTATTTTTTCGGTAGATGGCTGTAGTAATCGATATTTCGTAAAGTATCGATCAAACAATTTCAGATTTATGCTCGTTGACAAGGTGACATTTCGCACTAAACAAATTCTTTTGCTGTTTTTTATTTGATCCATTCAGTTGTGAGTTACAAAGTGTTAAAAATGGAAGTCAACAAAGAGAAAATTCGATACATTTTACAATTTTTCTTTGATAAAGACGAAAATACAAGCCAGACGGCTGAAATTGTGAATGGTGTTTATGGTCCCGACACTGTAACAGCTAATTACGTGCAATTTTGGTTTCATCGATTCCGTTCAGGTATTTTTAATGTTAAAGATGCACCTTGCACAGGCAAGCCCGTCGTCACAAATGTCGATAAAATCACAGAGATAATCGAAGTTGACCATTAGGTTAGTAGTCGTAGCATCGCCCAGGAGCTAAAGATCGACCATAAAACAGTTTTAAATCATTTCACCTAAAAATAATGGATTTCATTTTCCCCAACCTAATATTTTAACGTTTGGTGCGGTAAAATGTGATTTAAAAATTGTGCATAACTCTTGTATAATTGTTGCAAAAACTAAAATGAAACGAAGAAGAAACATGTACATTTATCAGATTTCTAATTCATCAGTAAGAATCATCGGTAGAATTAAAGAAGGAAATATTGTAAAAATAAACGAAAAATGTCATTCCATCTATATTTGAAACGCTATATCAAGAACCAAGGTGTAACAATTATAGCGAAATTCACTTATAATAAAGTAAAAGTAAAGTAAGCGATAAAAATTTTTGGTTCAAGGTGTAGAATACACTAGTACCGACCAAATATGACTTAAGTGCATTGGAAACCATGTAACACAAGCTTCCTTACAACGAAACTCAGACCTATGCTGTAATACTGTAAATTATTAATTTGTAAATTGTAAATGGTTTTATAAATAGTAAATGTAAATTTATCGATACATTTTTTTTCGAGGTTCAAAGTCGTATCAACTTTTTGGTTATTAGTGATCATAGTCAGCGATTACTCTGAGTTTTACAATAAATGTTTAGTCTACAGAAAAGTTCAATTACTTTCTTGAAATTTTGTGCTATTTTAAATATTTGTTTAATATTTTTAGGTACTTGGAGCTAATTTCTGATGTCTTAGGTGCTCTTGCAGTCTGATAGAACGCGTTTGGTTATTAATTGTTAGCAAGGTTAACAGTATGCTAGAGTTATTTCGTTTAAAATGTAATCGTGTATAGCTTTGTATACTCAACTATGTTAGGTATCACTTATTTTTTAGTATTATTTATTTTTTTCTATCTCGTGGATGTGGTTTGCATATAAATTATCGATAAAATTCTGTATTCTGAAGACTATATTGTTCAATTTTCCGTTTTACTCCTGTTTGATGAAATTATTTAGGAAGTTTAAAAAGTCATGGTGTACAACTGGAATCGTTTCGATGGGTTGCAAGAGTAATGCTTCTCCGACATTATTTACCCTTCCGTATATTTTCCCAGCGAACATTTCGTTCCTTTCTCGATACAGTTAAAATACCTAGAAAAAAGTGTCCGTGGATGATCAGCACCAATGGGCTGACAAAAGTAGGAAAAGTAGGTGGTAGAAAATAGCAGCGAGTCGTTCAAAAAAATCGTGATTTCTGTTAAATTATGAGGCCCATCAATTTCTATCCTGCACTGGTAGTCGGCTGAGAGCTCGGAGGGTGGTGGGTGCACCGGCTATCTCTCAGGCGAGCGTAACAGATCTGGAAAGAAAGCAAGAAAAGGCGGAAGCCGTAACGGAGGGTGAGCGGCGCTTTATTATACCCGTACAGCTACCCCGTTCGTTTCTTACGGTGTCCCGCAAGAATCGTAAAAGAAGCCACATCGAAGAAATATTACAGCCGCGATTTCGTGTCTGCTGGGAGACGTTGCCTTTCGTGAACACCGATACCAACAATGATGTCGTAGAAGTCTGATGCGCGTGGTATATGTACATCCCAAGACACTGGCTCCCTCGTAAATTGGTATTAACTGGATTTGATTTTTCTTACCGAGATTTTGGCCAATATATGTATATGTTTAAAAAAATTTATCGATAAGTTGAGTAATTGCAACATGCTAATATTTGATAATTTATCAAATAATATTTGTGCATGCTTTTTGGTACTTTCGAACTCTAAACTTTAACTCTTTCAATTATAGTGAGATATGCAGTTACTCGCAAAATCGAGCGTACACTTATGGTAGTTATGAAAATTGACGAGTTAACTCGTCTTTTCATGCCCAAACGTTGCTGACCGGTGACGAGTTAACTCGTCTTTTCGAACCTAAACGTTGCTGACCGGAGACGAGTTAACACGTCATTGCACTTGCATTATCTACTTCAATTTATGACACTCAGAGCGATATAGAATATTGCAAAACCTTGGCGTATCGTGTTTAGGTTATAATACGGACATAACAAAAAAATTACTTTTCTTGGTATTTAGGTTTTTATCATAATTTTAGTATAATTCCAAAAATTTCAACCATGACGGAACGTATCGGGCGAAGAACTTTTCAATGAATTATACGCGGATACTTTATCCGATTGTCCGAGTGATTTCGAAATAAATTGTAGGGATTCGGAAAGTGATGAATCTGACATTATACCACGAAAAAAATATTATTAAAAGTTATATAAAAAATATGTTCAAAGTTTAATTTCACTTCATTCGGTATAAATAAAATTTATTGGAGTTTATTTAGAACGTTTTACTTCCATATTGAATTACAAAATAATAGCCGGTGGCATGACATAGTTTCTGTGTAAAATTCCCGGTCAACAAAGTGTTAAGTGCAGTATCGCAATATATATTCATTCGAATAGTTTAAATAACGATTAAAATATAAATATATTAAATATAAAAAAAATCGTTACTTCGATAGCATAAAATTGATCGTATACATGGACATTTATGATATTACATTATACGTATAAGATTTAATATAACATATTAATGTTTCGTTGCGAAAGCTTTATTGTCTATTACTGCCTGCAAACATGGCGGCATGAATAGAATTAATTTTTCGACGAAAGATGGCGAAATATTTTTCCATTCTTCGCTTTCTCATTCAGCTTTGTTTCAAAGTTCCTTTTGTTTGTTAAATTACGTTGAAACATTTTCGGTTTCATATAAAATTGCATTATTATAATACAATATCTATGTTTTCATTAATATTTCCGCAAATTTTAATTACTGACATAAGTATACGCTGAATTTGCACCGCGACTGCAGAGTCATGGTCGAAGAAATCTTATTTTTTACACGGATAATTAAACGATTCTTTTAAAATATGTGTCGTAGCCTTTTAACTTACAGCATAAGGTAACTGTTTCGTCTAAATAATTATTAAACCATTATGTTTTTATTCATCTTATTAAGCTTAGAAGCACCTGTATGTTCTAGAAAAATATATGTTCCACTAGGTATTTTACTCTTAGTCCAAAATACGATCGGAGGATCATTGTTAGTATGAACTGTAAGATTCTTCTTTGCAAAAGATGTTTTGCAAAATATCACACATAATAAAAACTCATATATTTATAAACACGTTTATGGTAATAAAAATATACAGAGTGTCCGTGGTAACTCTGGATAGCTCTTTATTTCCTAACGTATTGCGCGTAAACGTTTTTTTATGAAAATTGCATGGTAGAAGTTCGAAAATTGGCTGCACATCTTTTCATGAATGTGAACTTTTTTCTTTGTTATTTAATAAGATACGAAGATTAAGTTAGTTTTTCTGTATAGAACGAGCATTCATATTTGGTTTTATCGAAAACGAAGCTTCACACGAAGACCTTCCATTACATATTTTTGACTTATTTTTGCATGAGAAATCATCTCCGATCCGGTTATATCACGACTTTTAAAACATCCTGCACAACAGAGTAAGCGCGCGTGAACGAATTTCGAAGCGTACCACGCGCAAGTTGAAATGAATAGACACGCTTTCGGCGAAAAGCTTAACGCTCACGAAGATACTTTGAATCTCCGATAAGAAGTGCCGCGCGACTGGCGTCGCATCGCCAAAGAAACGAACATTCCTCTTCGTGATACGGCGTAAAAGGACAGAAAGTATGAGCGAGCCACTCTATCCAGCGCTATCAGGCCGTGTACATCATACAGAGTTGCTTGCAAAAAGTTTCACCCTTGCGAAGCAGCCACCGCGACTCGCGCCGCCCCTTTTCGAAGCTGAAGATATCGCGAGAGAAAGAAAGAACGAGAGCGAGATAAAGAAAGATGAAAAGATAGGAAGAGTAACTCTCGCAAAAGCCATAAAGTCCCCTCCTCAGCCGACTGGAAGACGAATCCTCTGGAGGACGAGAGCATTTTCCAGCTGGACGGACTTCGAAAGTGCATCCAGACTCGGCCGACTGTGAGACAGTTCGACAGGTGTTTTTAAAAATCCCGCCCTTCCGCGCTGCCCTCTCGATGGCTCGCTCTTCGTCTGTTACCGTCGAACAGATTGCAACGGATTTTTCAACTTTTCCAAACTATTAACGAGAAAAGTAACAGGTGAAATGGACACAACTAAGATAGGTTTATTACGGACACTCACCGTGTATTTCGTCTCAGCAGGTTTCAATTAATGGAACCGGCGCGGCGTAACGAACCGTTCGTTTGGTGTGCAGTTGAGACCCGCTGAATAGTTGCTTCAATTGATTAATTAACACGTTGACTGCCACGCGCATTTTACGTGGTTTGCCCATGGCGCCAACATGAATTTCTTATCATGCGATGTATGTTATGTNTTTCGGTAGATGGCTGTAGTGATCGATATTTCGTAAAGTATCGATCACTACAATTTCAGATTTATGCTCGTTGACAAGGTGACATTTCGCACTAAACAAATTCTTTTGCTGTTTTTTATTTGATCCATTCAGTTGTGAGTTACAAAGTGTTAAAAATGGAAGTCAACAAAGAGAAAATTCGATACATTTTACAATTTTTCTTTGATAAAGACGAAAATACAAGCCAGACGGCTGAAATTGTGAATGGTGTTTATGGTCCCGACACTGTAACAGCTAATTACGTGCAATTTTGGTTTCATCGATTCCGTTCAGGTATTTTTAATGTTAAAGATGCACCTTGCACAGGCAAGCCCGTCGTCACAAATGTCGATAAAATCACAGAGATAATCGAAGTTGACCATTAGGTTAGTAGTCGTAGCATCGCCCAGGAGCTAAAGATCGACCATAAAACAGTTTTAAATCATTTCACCTAAAAATAATGGATTTCTTTTTCCCCAACCTAATATTTTAACGTTTGGTGCGGTAAAATGTGATTTAAAAATTGTGCATAACTCTTGTATAATTGTTGCAAAAACTAAAATGAAACGAAGAAGAAACATGTACATTTATCAGATTTCTAATTCATCAGTAAGAATCATCGGTAGAATTAAAGAAGGAAATATTGTAAAAATAAACGAAAAATGTCATTCCATCTATATTTGAAACGCTATATCAAGAACCAAGGTGTAACAATTATAGCGAAATTCACTTATAATAAAGTAAAAGTAAAGTAAGCGATAAAAATTTTTGGTTCAAGGTGTAGAATACACTAGTACCGACCAAATATGACTTAAGTGCATTGGAAACCATGTAACACAAGCTTCCTTACAACGAAACTCAGACCTATGCTGTAATACTGTAAATTATTAATTTGTAAATTGTAAATGGTTTTATAAATAGTAAATGTAAATTTATCGATACATTTTTTTTCGAGGTTCAAAGTCGTATCAACTTTTTGGTTATTAGTGATCATAGTCAGCGATTACTCTGAGTTTTACAATAAATGTTTAGTCTACAGAAAAGTTCAATTACTTTCTTGAAATTTTGTGCTATTTTAAATATTTGTTTAATATTTTTAGGTACTTGGAGCTAATTTCTGATGTCTTAGGTGCTCTTGCAGTCTGATAGAACGCGTTTGGTTATTAATTNGCTAAACTTTTTTTTAGAAAATTCGTTGAGAGTTCCTTTTGCTCCTCATCTTCAGAAACGCTAACTTCGTCATCTTCGTGCACTTGTTGTTCTACTAATTCTTTAAGATCGTCATTGGAAAGGTTTTCACCTGTTGTAACTTGCAATAATTCATCAATATCCTGCGCATTTATATTATCCAACCCTGTTTGATCAGCTAGCTTGACAATTTCGTCGACATTAACAGTGGATTCTCTAATGTCAATATTTTTGCTTAACTTCGGCCATACATACTTCCATACTGCTTTCAAACATTTCTCGGTTACCTCATTCCAGGAAAAATTGATGTTGTCTACAGCATCCATGATATTGTAATTTTTCCATTGATTTTATCAATCAGTTGTCGAAGTGTTCGCCGGAGATAATAAGCTTTAAAATTTGATATTACGTGTGCGATTTCGAGAAATCCAAATACTACCGCGTAATACTGAAACAGCGTTAAACGGAGCAGCGTTATGCGGGGTCTTACTGTACTAATAAAATTATTTTTGTATGTTCTGTATGGCATTAATTTCTTCGAACCATTATAGTAACAGTAGTATTATTTTAAAATTTATCAGTATCGATATTTACTCTAATTATGTATTTTACTAGTGGTCGCGTCGCCGGTCACCGGTGGCTCCCATGGCGCTGTAGCCAAGTCGAGTGCCGGCCACAGGTGGCCCCCATGGCAGTCAACGTGTTAAGGGATGAATAGTTTATTTCGTGTGTTTTATCCCGGTTTTATTATTTTTTCAATGTGCTGAAGATTGTTGCGAAGATTGAACTTATGATAAAAATTTAAGATAATTTATCTGCTGCTTTAATTTGCTTCTTGTATCAGCATTTTTGGGTTCACTATCGTTTCCTTGTTTATAATATTTATCATANTAGCCAAGTCGAGTGCCGGCCACAGGTGGCCCCCATGGCAGTCAACGTGTTAAGGGATGAATAGTTTATTTCGTGTGTTTTATCCCGGTTTTATTATTTTTTCAATGTGCTGAAGATTGTTGCGAAGATTGAACTTATGATAAAAATTTAAGATAATTTATCTGCTGCTTTAATTTGCTTCTTGTATCAGCATTTTTGGTTCATTATCGTTTCTTTGTTTATAATATCATAATAAAATTATTATCTTATAAGTAAATTTAGTATAAATAGTATATACAAGACTAAAACATGTGAACTGCTTTCCGCTTATTTACTCAAACTTTGAACTGGTATAAATTTCTGTTCCTTAATAAGAGCTTCAAAGTTTGGAAACTGTATAGCACATAGGATATTCATTCTAATGACCAGAATAATTTTTAACCATTAGCGACAGTGTAATAGAAAAAGTTATTAATATAAATATATGTGCGTTGAATGGGAAATATGGTATAATAACAAGCTTTTGGAGAATACTTATTCTTCATAGTGAAACCAAAGTTACCTTGAACTTTTTAAATTTAAATTCAATTAAAGTACCAACTTAATTCTTACGTAATACGTATCAACGAGAAAAACAATGTAAAAATATGTATTTACTAAATTTTATCTAGAAAATAAATAGTAGTTCGTTTTCGCATGAATAGTTCCCCCTGTACAATCTGTTCATATGAAATGACTTTTATTTCAAAATTGTATATAAAAAACGAGATAAATGCTTTTAACTATCTACGTTAAGCTATGTACATAAATTTTGCACAACATAATTTCTATGTGCATCTTTACATTAAATAATACTGACATAAAATTACTTACTAAAATGTAATTTGCGTTATTGAAATACTCAATAGATCATCTAAACACAAAATCATGATAATAAATATTCATAGACTATATTGTTCAATAAGCTCAGAAAAATACATATATATATATAGTACCGCCCACAAGTATTTGACCACTTACTGAAATCGCATCGAAAAGTTTGTATCAAGATTATAATGTTAACACATCTAAGTAGAATCAATACGTGATTCACAGAGAAGCGTGATCTTTATACGAGTGTGAGAGAGATATAATGTAGTGAAAATTCAGATGTCTTATTTCAAATATATTGTATGTTTTAGATCAGTGATTTCCAAAGTGGTACGCCTACCCCCTGGGGGACCAAAAGAGTTGTTGGGGGTACGCGCTGCACCGGGCTTTGGCTGCGCCTGGTGCAACAGACAGCTTACTTCTTTTTATTTAATTTATATTTTATTATGAATAAATCTTATCTTTCGTTTATTATTATTTCGTTTATGCACTAAAAAAGGAAAAAATAAATATATTTTGGTTGTTATTAAAGTACAATATGTGCAATTTTTTTTTTTTTTACGAGGGGTACTCAGTGTTACGAAAATTATAGAAGGGATACACGGATGTCGAAAGTTTGGGAAACTCTGTTTTAGATAAATAAAAGGTGGTCAAATACTTATGGACGGTAGTGTGTGCATATATGTATTTTAAGATTATATTCTGAAATATATATACATATATATATATAATTTAAGATTAGAAAAAAATATTCAATAAAGATTTTACTAAAAACGTTTTCAAGAAAATTACACAAATACTCTAATTGTACTGAACGAAAGTCACTGATTGAAGATTTTTGCTTAAAGCGGCACGTTTCAGAAATTACCATAAAAAATCATGTTTAGACTCCGCGAATGGGTCGCAATCTAAAGTTTTTCCAAACGCTTAATCCCCAATATGGAATATTGCTGTCTTCGTAACCACGGATACAATCTTAGCTTGGCGTGTCCTTGAACGGAATATCCGTTGCTTCGAAAGTCGAAGTATCACAAAACTGCGAAAGTAGTTTAAGAACGATAAACCTTTCGCGGAGTGGCCACTTCGTGAGGCTGTCCTCTCAAAGCGGACCCGAGCGATTTTCCGGATGGACCAACTTTTAAAGTGCATCGCGAAATTGTATATTACAATCGGGAGTTCGCCAAGTGATTTCGAAAATTCAACGAGAGAACTCTCGTGTAATAATGTCCACGCCCTTACAAGAAACTTTCGAGATTTCTCGAAGCTCTACCTGTGAAATGTATAAAAGAGATAAAAAAATATATGTCTTTCTGTTCTAGAGATCACATTGTGAAACGTAAAGAGGGGCGGTATTTTGTCGGAAACGGAAGAAGTTCGAAGCTCTGACCGCCTGTTAGCATGAATGAGCAAAAGGTAAGCGTTTCCGCAGAGTTCGAATTAATTTCGTCGATATTTGGACAAGCCAGCGATAAACGAAAGTTCCAAGGAGAATAACGATTAGACGCGAAAATGGAATCCCCTGTGGCGAATATACTTTTACGGCAAGCTTTTACCCGTGAATAAATATCAAGCTGAGTTTACACATTCCCTATATTCATCCGCATGGACCCCCACGCTTATTCTGCTATTTTTCATACTTTAGAGGCTTAATCCATGGAATTTATGAATTCCACGCTTGTGGTGCGGCTCTTCGCCCCTTTTTTTTCAACGCCTTCCCTTTTTAATGTCACTTACACCTATCACTCCTAACTTCATAATTTTGAAACACACGAATGTTTTCAGGTGGGTTTTCAGGAAGGTTTATTGCTTGGCACTTAGAAGGTTCTGAACATTAATGTTTGTTTTTTCTTTGCTAGGAATTTAAAATAAATTGGTTGTATTAAGAAAGAAAACTGTGCGTGTAGTTAAGAAAGTTTACGAAATATAAACACATATAGGGACAAACAATTTTATGAACTATATTTTAGATACGATAAAACAAAGATTATACAATTCGACGTAAAATTAAAATATACCTGAAACGGTGATCACTAGTAATTTGTTGTTCTTAAATTTTATTAGCGTTTCGATGTTATGAACTAAAAAAAAATTTTTTAATGAGTGAATAAGTGAAACTTGAGTACAATTACAATAATAATAATGTAACGAGTATAATAATTTAGGTGAAAATGATTAAAAAAAAAAGTGTATTTCGCATCATTAGAGGCATCTTTTAGTTATTTTGTTAAGCTAACAAAACAAAATAAAAATTTATATATTTCTATAATTAATAAAAATGAAAATATATCTTTTGTATCTATATAACTCATAATATATCTATTTTACTTCATTATTATATATCTATTTAATTTCCACTTAGTAGTTAATAAATTAGAATTGTCTTTTGCACACATAGCTCTATTCCTTTTGCTTCATGAAAGATTCAGCTGCAAACAATTTTTGAGTAATAATTTCATTAACTAATTAAAAACATTCGAAAATACTTATACCACTATAGAGATCCATTCAATTATAAAAGCGATTTAATTAGTATGATTTATTAATTTTATTCCAATAACTTGCTTCATATTTTCTGGAACATTTTTCTACGAAAAACGTTCTTCGCGAAGGATCATTTAGCTATTAAAATTAAAGAAAAATTAAACGATTAATTTTTCTCGCCGAAGCTTTAAAATATACTTCAATCAATTTTCAATCGGATAGGGAAACAAATTCTTGTTCAGTGTGTGTGGCGATATCGTGGAACAGATTGAAAAATTCACGAGGAAAGTGTTAACAGTCAAATAAATGAGTTGATGAAAGTACATTAAAGAGGATAAATTTACTCTTTTTTTTTAATTAAATTAACGGAACCGTGGAAGAACAAAATTTTAATGATTTCAATGATTTTAAACGCACTTCACATTTCTTAAATTCGAACTGATCATTTGCATCAATACCTTTATTTGTTAATACTCGATATACCTATTACATTTATAAAAACAAGCATAATCATAGAATTATTAAAAAACACAAAATAATATTAAAATACATATTTTAAAAAGTACTTAAAATATAACTAAAAAAGGTTGAAAGAATTTTATCGTGCAAATGGAAATAAAGTAGTAGCTATTTCATATTTGAATTTGAAATTCAAATATTCGCCAACGTTAAAGCAATTACAAAATAGTATCGTACAAAACTTTTTGGAAACGCGATGCGTCGAGAACTTGTAACTCAATATGGAATGCTCTCAATTTATTAGGATGTAAATTGAACGATAGCTTATTTAACTATTCAGTTTCATAGTTTGAACGTGTATCTAATGTAAGTTCAAATAAATTAGACAAATTTTTCATACTACTTGCTGGAACGGTTAGCAAATTTAAAAC
>SMSQ01018823.1:12137-25439 GCA_019453375.1 Ctenoplectra terminalis | reverse complement strand
GCATGTATGACTCTGCGCGAGAAAAAATAAAATTTTTCATAGCATTCACCTACATATTTATTTATGAAAGGAATTCAGATCTCTAAATGCTATGAATGCATACTTATTTAAATATCTAATGATTATAATATCTAAATGATATATAAATTGGTTTGGAAGGTGAAATAAGACACAAGTATGAATTCGCACAAAATTTGTTAAAAAAAAGTAATACACACACGAAATATAAACAGTATAAACAACACAGAGAATTCACCATCTACTCTATGCAGCACGCAGTTCTGGTCTCTTCACTTTTGAATCTACATATCTCGCGTTTCATGTCAGAGGGGTTTAATTAACTCCGTCACAGAGCAACAAAATTGCTATCGTCAACGATCTCTGGCAATTTTTAAACTTNTTTTTCATAGCATTCACCTACATATTTATTTATGAAAGGAATTCAGATCTCTAAATGCTATGAATGCATACTTATTTAAATATCTAATGATTATAATATCTAAATGATATATAAATTGGTTTGGAAGGTGAAATAAGACACAAGTATGAATTCGCACAAAATTTGTTAAAAAAAAGTAATACACACACGAAATATAAACAGTATAAACAACACAGAGAATTCACCATCTACTCTATGCAGCACGCAGTTCTGGTCTCTTCACTTTTGAATCTACATATCTCGCGTTTCATGTCAGAGGGGTTTAATTAACTCCGTCACAGAGCAACAAAATTGCTATCGTCAACGATCTCTGGCAATTTTTAAACTTGACGATATGGAAAATTCTGCTGCGAGCGTAAAAAAAGGAAGAAGTATGAAGTTTTCACAGTCATGTTGATAACAAAAAAAAAAGAAATCTCTATTAGACTGTTATCAGGTATAGATCAATGTATCATATGCCGTACCATTTGTTTTAATTATAAACAAAAAATAAATAACCGGTTTTTCGTGTCTACGTGGATAAAATAAATATTACCGTACAACCTATGTTCCGGTTATTTCCATGAAAAATAAGATATACTTTTTGTCGATACGAAACGTTCGTGAAGATTGCGCAATGTTAAAAGCGAACGAACGTAGATATAAATCATGATTCCTGTAAATTTGTTTGCTTATCATAATAATGTTAATTAATCCTCTATGGGACCGCGTGACTTAAAAGTTACAAACTGATGTATCTACATTTTAAAAAATTAATTTTGTTTAGTTATCGCTGTAAAATTAAATTTGATTGCTGTATTACTATAGTGATACCACGATCTATCTGTAGCAATTTTTAATTTAACACTAGATTTACGGGGATTAATTGGACTACTTTTACGGGTATATTGAACTGTGCTTTCCCTGTAATAACATTAATTCATTTTATTTGAAATTAATAGGTTTTTATTCGCACAGATTTAGTTAGTACGTTTCTTGCATTTAAATTCTATTTTGAGCGTACATTTTCTACACAGATAATTATTGCACTTCAGCATGAAATCAGAAATCCGTCAAATTGAGGGGTCCCGTATATCTAGTGTTAAACATTTTCAAATCAAAGTGAAAAACTGTAATTAATCGTAATTTTTTCTCCGATAAGCAGACAAAATTCGGGCTGTAGAGAGCTAAAACAAAGTTGAAGTATGATAAATCGAGAGCAATTGTGAGTTAGGATATCGTAAATATTGAATTTAAATATTGTGCTATGAATCAACGACTGAATACGTTATAGAGAAAATGAATTCAGGTGAGAGAGTTAATGAACCTTATATAGATTCTAGAACATCTACAACCACAAAATCAATTAGTGGCGAACTTATAGCACTTGGCATCCATACCCTTCATATAAAGGTTCGTTCAAGGGTCATTACTAGATGATCATAAATTGCTAATATTATCTTAGGCGAGGTATTCGAAAGGATGACTACCCGCATTAATACCGGGTTATGGCCTGTGAATAATGGGATGTATACATATCGTATTATTGATGAATACAGCAGTGTGTAATCAATTTTAGTTGCTTTGTATCTTCTATCGTTCCTAGTATCATTATTTACTTTTTTTTTTAACAATGATATCAAAATACAAAATTATTCAAGAATTACACGAGAAATACTTATTTAATTTTACAAATAAGTTGATTATAGGTTACGTGTCCTGTTTTATTTAATGGCGCCTAAAAAGATTAATTAATATTACTCTCATCCTTTTTATGTAAAATTCATGGTAAAAAGTGGTCAGTTAAAGCTTTGTTTCCCTTGCATTGCGTATTTTTTTATACACCGTTCACTATGATTTTCTCGGCAGAAATAAGTGTGCTTTAATCGTCGGTGGTTCTAGTGTTAAGTTGATAGCATGAAATAATTTTTTTTTTATTTCTATCTTTGTTTTTCGTGAAAATATGGTTTCAAATTTATCGAATGTAGATGGTGATGCATGCGTAATTAAAGAAGTAATAAAATTTCTTGTTTTTTGTGTCTATAGAATATGTGAAATACTGGAACTCTAATTGTAGAATAAATAACAATAATTACCCTAAATAAATAATAATTACAATCTAGTCTCAATTAAAGCGACTCTCAAAATTATCCCCTCATATCTAAGTAACAAGTATTCTAAATAAGAGATATAGGTAGAAATATAGAGAAATAAGTATTCTAAGTAATCCATCTAAACCTTCGACATACAAATTTTCAACAAAATACATAACTCGTTCCTAAAAATTGAATGCATTAAAAATTATCCAACTAGCCCCAGTCTATACTTTATTCTCTCCTTTTCACTCAAACCCAACACTAACAAATTTCACGTATCAATCTAACGATTTTACACTTTTCCCATGGAATATTCGCAACAGTCTCGCTAGCTCGTTCATTAACCGGTAAATTATCCGTGAAATGATCTACGGGGCGCAATGATTAATTTTCATTTCTCTCGCTTGCACCAACGCGTTCTGCCCAGTCGCTGGAACTCGGTTTAACACGCGTGCAATTTCCATGCACGACCATTGTGGACGCGAAAGTTCGGAAATATCGACGCGAACACGCCTCGAGGCTGTTGGTGGCGTGGACGCGCGAGCTGACCCGAACGGTCCTCGTGAATTCGCTAAAAGCTCGCCAGGCTGCCGCCCGTAATACGCCCCGACACCTTAGATTGATTAAGCGACAGACGGGCCGTAGCGCGGCAGCCAGCCTGCTGCTAAATGTCTCACATCTGTCACCGAGCTTTTCCACCTCCGAGCGGGCTTCCCGCGTGCACTTACACGCTCGCGCGCCGCCTCGTCGAGGGTTGAAGCAACACCGGGGGTGAAACGTAGTTCCGGTGCATTCACAGCCATTCTTCAGGCTGCCGGCCCACCTCGTCGTTCAGGACTGCCAGGCATCCAAGAAAATTTTCTCGCCTAGACGTCAGCGCTGCTTGGAGCGTGTTACGCGAAATTGCGTGGCAATTGTACGCCCTTACTACGCGATTCTGTTACGTGTTTGCGCGGTTCCCGGGAGCATTCGTTGCTGTGGAATGCGGGATATCGCTGAGACGCGAAGTGGTGTCAATTTATGTCCAATGATATTTCAGTCTGGGTAGTGTGTGTAGTTTTGTTTGTTGGATGGAATATTTTCGGAGGATTCTAAGTTGGTTCTGTACAACTATTCTTATTGTTAGTCTCGAGTGTGCTGGGAAGACCGCTAGGGTCGTTCGAGTAGGACTGTTGAATCGTAATATATTTAACCCTCTATGGAACACAAACTGATGTATCTATATTTTAAAAAATTAACTTTCTTTAGTTATCACTGCGCTATTAAATTTGGTCACTGTATTACTGTAGCGACACCACGATCCATCTACGGTAATTATTAGTTAAAACGTTTTCAAATCAAAGTGAAAAACTGTAATCAATCGTAATTTTTTCTCCGATAAGCAGACAAAATTCGGGCTATAGAGGGTTAAGAAAATATAAATTTGAGAGTTTGATTTGGTTGAAACCTATATTCAAGGTNTTCAGGCTGCCGGCCCACCTCGTCGTTCAGGACTGCCAGGCATCCAAGAAAATTTTCTCGCCTAGACGTCAGCGCTGCTTGGAGCGTGTTACGCGAAATTGCGTGGCAATTGTACGCCCTTACTACGCGATTCTGTTACGTGTTTGCGCGGTTCCCGGGAGCATTCGTTGCTGTGGAATGCGGGATATCGCTGAGACGCGAAGTGGTGTCAATTTATGTCCAATGATATTTCAGTCTGGGTAGTGTGTGTAGTTTTGTTTGTTGGATGGAATATTTTCGGAGGATTCTAAGTTGGTTCTGTACAACTATTCTTATTGTTAGTCTCGAGTGTGCTGGGAAGACCGCTAGGGTCGTTCGAGTAGGACTGTTGAATCGTAATATATTTAACCCTCTATGGAACACAAACTGATGTATCTATATTTTAAAAAATTAACTTTCTTTAGTTATCACTGCGCTATTAAATTTGGTCACTGTATTACTGTAGCGACACCACGATCCATCTACGGTAATTATTAGTTAAAACGTTTTCAAATCAAAGTGAAAAACTGTAATCAATCGTAATTTTTTCTCCGATAAGCAGACAAAATTCGGGCTATAGAGGGTTAAGAAAATATAAATTTGAGAGTTTGATTTGGTTGAAACCTATATTCGAGGTTCGCGAGGTCATTCCATCGAACGTGGACGGCGAACCGTCGTGCGTACACGGATTTTTATGCGTTTATAGGAAATTTAGGGGTGTAAAAATTGAACAGAATGCATACGTAGTTAGGTGAAATGATATTTTACCGAAGTTCTTGTTTGTTTACTGTATTTAACCCTCTATGGGACCGTGTGACGTAAAAGTTACAAACTGATGTATCTATATTTTAAAAAATTAATTTTCTTTAGTTATCACTGCGCTATTAAATTTTATTACTGTATTACTGTAGCGACACCACGATCCATCTACTAATTATTAGTTAAAACATTTTCAAATCAAAGTGAAAAACTGTAATCAATCGTAATTTTTTCTCCAATAAGCAGACAAAATTCGGACTATAGAGGGTTAAATTGTTGGAATTTTTATCGAAATGATAAAACACGGTTTGTTGTGAAAAACTGTTTTATTTTAATAGTACCACGGATGGAAAAATACACGTGCACTAGGAAATAGACTGTCTTTAACACTAGAACTACCGAACCGGTCAAAATGACTGGTTCATAATTTCTTATAGAAATTTTATTAATTTACGATAATGTAGTTTGGGGATTTTCCGTGATTTTTTGTAAAAAATATGTGCAAAGAATTGTTACTCTTATTATAGATATTTTTTCAAATACCTTTCATTTTGATTTCTTTGCTATGAATAAGTCTACTTTAATCGCCGGCTGTTCTACTGTTAAATATAAATGGAGTGTGTAGAAAATACTATTGGGAGTGTACAGAAAAAATTATGAAATGAAATAATACAATATAAGAGTGGTGTCGATCTTCGACTGACTGGTCTTCCGAAGTCCTCGGGCTGGCCAGCAGGAGTGGAATACAACACGGATCAAAAAGGTTTCGCAGCTTCTGGTGAACCTTACGCGCTGCGAGAGTATGTGCGTATTATTGGTGAATCCTAACGTAAATATTTAATTTGAGTATCCCAACTTATTAATATTCATATCGCCAAGGGGATTTTATTTATTTCTTTAAAACTTATTTCACTTCTATCGATCCTCTTCTTGTAGATTTCACTCTAACGAGTCTGTCAGTAAAGTATGCTTTAACCCTCTATATCTACATTTAATAATCAATCCAAGATTGAAGTTCAGCAATTTTAACAAACAATCGTTGTGTTTTGTTACCATTTTTCTTATAATTCTATAACCAGAATTTTGTTAGCTTATCAGATAAAAATTAGGACTGATTACAGTTCCTAAATTTTGTTTAGAACTTTTTGAAGGATCATAAGATTGAATAGCACAATGATATGTGAATAAAATAAAATATAAAAAATTTAGATACATCGGTATGTAATTTCTAATTATACGTCATATATCAGTATAGAGAGTTGAGCTTCTTCCATTTGTGTTTTTGAAATTAATCGCTCAAAATTAAATTCATAAATGACAAACTGTAAATATTCTATAAAGTTATATTATATATAATATAATATTATATTACATTAGATTTTATATATAATATTATACATTATATTATATTATATTGCATTATATATAACTTTATAGAAAGAATTTGATTAATATTTGCATATCTAAGTCGCACACTGCAAAACTAACATTCATTTTGTCCAACGGTTGAATAGTATATATTTTCTAAATATTGTCGCGAAAACCGGGCAACAGGAAATACGATGTTTAGAAATATTACCCACAGTGTTGATAACATCTGGTCGTCAATGTTACGTGCGGATCTCGGACCTTCTGTAGTCGAAGCAATAAGCTGCCAACGTCCGGACGTAGAGTTGGCAACATCTGTAGCCAAATTCCGAATCATTACCACGGATTTGAGGAATTCGCAACCCGATGTCCTTAAAAGGAAATCGCTTGCGAAATCAATTTGTATAACAGTTGTGTTTCACGTGTGCAACGCAATTTTAAAGTACGTTCACATTTTTATGCGTCCAATCTCGGTTCAAATTATAGAATTCGAAAGAAAAATGAGAAGCATATGGATAACGTTATTTTTAGAATTAAATTAACAGTTACTTATATGCTTATAAATGGAACGCATTATTCTGTAGATTTATACAATCAGTTTGTTAATATTACATAAAAAATTCGTCTACATGGTTATTTTGACATACAAAAAAAGAAAAAAAAAATTGCTTTTCTTGCTTATAAGCATTAAAATTGTTTATAATTTACAATTCAAGATATTGGATTTCTTGCGTCTTTATTTGCGTTTTCAATTTCTTCAAAAGTATTTCCGAGGAAGACTACTGCGGAATATGAACGACATTAGTAAACACTTTATTAAAACTGTATTTAATATTACNTTTGTATAACAGTTGTGTTTCACGTGTGCAACGCAATTTTAAAGTACGTTCACATTTTTATGCGTCCAATCTCGGTTCAAATTATAGAATTCGAAAGAAAAATGAGAAGCATATGGATAACGTTATTTTTAGAATTAAATTAACAGTTACTTATATGCTTATAAATGGAACGCATTATTCTGTAGATTTATACAATCAGTTTGTTAATATTACATAAAAAATTCGTCTACATGGTTATTTTGACATACAAAAAAAGAAAAATAAAATTGCTTTTCTTGCTTATAAGCATTAAAATTGTTTATAATTTACAATTCAAGATATTGGATTTCTTGCGTCTTTATTTGCGTTTTCAATTTCTTCAAAAGTATTTCCGAGGAAGACTACTGCGGAATATGAACGACATTATTAAACACTTTATTAAAACTGTATTTAATATTACCATAAGTGTTTTAGACTTCTTATAGTACAGTTAAATAGATATTGCCACATAGAAATTCTTTCTTTATATTTATATATGGTAAAACTGATTTTCTAGATCTTTAGTTCATCATGAGACATAAAGTTGTTCAATTTAAATTGAACGATGCTTATAAATTTTGACATTACAGTTGCTTTTTAATTTTAAGCTTACTGTATAGTTATTCTTATCAATTATTCTTCGGATCGCAGGGAGATCTCTAATCCTCATTCTTCCTTCACTTTCTAAATTTAACTTGTCTGTTGGTATCAAATTGGTACAATGGTAAAAAATCAGTATAATGAAAAAATGAATATGTAAAAGTATGTACGAAAAAAATGAAATTTCTGTACATTTAAACATAAAATTGTTTACATCATTCACAAATAATAAAGCAATGTGCAAGACTAATATAATATAAGACTGTTATAATATTAATATAATACACGACTAATATAGACTAATATAATACAAGACTATTGTTGGGTTGTCGGGAAACTTCGTGCCGATTTTCGATAGGTGCCATTAGATCAGGTCTGAATATGTCAGAATGATTGAAAACAAATGACACGCGCACATACTCTAGATACTTCAGGCATCTTTAGACAAATTTTTAGTTAGGATACATTCATTTTCGTTAGTTTTATACGCTATTAACGGTAGAACTACCGACGGTTAAAATAGACTTATTTGTAGCAAAGAAATCGAAATGATAAGTATTTGAAAACATGCTTATATTAAGGGTAATAATTCTTTGTGCATATTTTGTTTAAAAAATTATAGAAAATCCCTAAAAATGCGCTGCTGTAAATTTATAAAATTTCTATGACAAATTGCGAACCAATCATTTTAACTGGTACGATAGTTCTAGTATTAAATATGGAAAAGTTATTCGCCGAAAAACCTAAGTAGTTTTGGGAGGATGGGATATTCAAGTTACGTGAGAGATGGAGAAAGGTTATAGAACAAAATGGAAGATGTATAATTTAATAAATATATAAGGAAATTCAGATGTGTGTGTTCGAATTTTCCTTAAAAATCGGCACCAACTTTCCTGGCTAATGGAACCAACCCAATATACTAACCGCTTTTTCTACATGCGTTATCGCAAGATGTACTCTTTTGTTAGAAAAACCTATCAAATCGACCCAAGAAACGGATAAAGATGAACGAGAAAATTTTTGAAGAAAATATAACTTAATTCTTTAAACTTCCTTAAAAACACTCGACCGGCTTAGGTAAAATTAAACAATCAACCATTCCGTAAATGCTAAAATATCATCTGCAAGAACAAAGCTTCGTGGCGATTCTCTTCCCCTTCGGATTGCAACCCTACGTGGCGCATTTTCACTCTCTAACAATCACAGTTCTTCGCGAAATCAACGAAAAGGGATTATCGGGGGTGGCTGGCGGGGCGGGTTTTCAAAACTCTGCTCACTTTCTAGCGCCACGGTCATAAATTTTCATTGAAAAGTAACTTCCGAGGCTGGGTTCCGCGCTCTGGCTTTGCCACGGGATTACCGTGGCCCGTTTCTCTCATTGTTTTCATGACGTTACCATGATGGAAGGCTTGAGAAGGCTATGTCGAAGAATCGTCGTCCGTCCGAAGTTTTGGACCCTCGTTTCTCCCAGACGGAAGCGATTGTTCTCGAGCAGCACCGTGAAAAGTAACGAACCTCGGTGTCTCCTTCCTTTTTCACTTAAGTAATGGTTCGCCGCTGTTGCAATTTCTGGCTAATGGAACGATATCGTCGTTTTTTCGTTGGCCCGTTGCGCGAGTGCGCGAGTGCGCGATGCGACGCACTACTCGACCGCGACGGTCTGCATCAACATCGGTGTTCTGTCTCACCCTCTCTCTCTCCTTTTTTCTCTCCCCCATTTCCCTCTATCTCTTTCTCGCTTTTCCTCTCTTTGCTCAGACCATGCACTATCCATTTTCGAGTAATTGTTTCGTTGCACTGTATGCAAATGCCCGCGGGCGAAGCGTGCATTTAACAAATTGCGAACTGGTTGCGCAAATTTTTTGCTCAACCAGGCTAGAGAAGCGGGGTCAGAGCTAGCCGTTCACACTCGCACGAATTGACGTTACGCCTCGCTGATGGACCGAATCTTTTAATTTTATACCCTTTACGGGGTTTTACTTCGGTAAACAATTTAACTGGTGAAAAATTGGTTTAGCAATGGATATTTTTTCTCTTTTTTTTTCTGTTTTTCCTTGTTTTTATTTCTGTTTCGGTGCAGTGTTTGCAGGTGTTCACTCCATAGATTCGTGTTGCGGCAGATATTTGTAAAGCGTAGATCAAATTTTTCGAGTGAATTTTTGGTGTATAAAGAAATCCGTTTGTTTTTTCGAGGTAAATCGAAAAATGTTATTGGAACAGTAAGAGGATTTTAGTCGACGTTTAACTGTCAGTTGTTCCATGACAGGGCAGTATAAATTGGAAACATTTTACGTAATTTAGACTGAATGGGATTGTAAATATTACCAGAAATTTTATATCTTTCGTATCCAAAGTATGTTTAAAACTTTTTTATGATTGGAGATCTCATTGAATGAAATTCTTTCGCTTTCTACGTACATAACATCCATCGTGTATTAAATTACTTCAATGAAATACTCACAACTTTTAAAAACAAGTTAATAACATAACGCTGGTGCACAGAAAATGTTTCGTTTGAAATCCATGGATTTATAGTCGTGAACGGGTTAAAACTCACTATGTAATATAAACTGTGGTAAAGAAATTGTTTTAAAATATTGACGAGTATGTGGAACGTAATAAATCGAAGGATTCCTTTTTAGCATGAATAATAATTTCCGCTTATAAACATATGTTTCTCAACGGTGCATTGTTAATTTTGTAACTCGATGAAAAGAAAATATTTAATTTACTTTGGCACATACACTACCGCTCATAAATATTCGGACACTGATTTTGTCAACTTGATTAATTTCTGGTCACGGTATATAAATGTTACCAACAATGTAAATTCATAATAATTTAAGGGCAGAAATTAATATTCACTGCCTTCTCAAGGAATCGATGCATTGTGATTGAAATTATTTATTAATAAAAATTTTCCAATGGTGTATTAAAATGAAATATACAATTCGGAAAAAGACACTGCTCGAATTAACCACGATAGAAGATTATTTAATCCATAGGTTAGCAATTAAATAACTTAAATATAGAAAACTTTTGAAATAACAACAGTTCCATAAGATTAAACAGTTACGGACTTTAATGCCATTTTTATTGCATATTAGCTTACTAATTTATTTACAATATTCAATTTTATCTTGTTATAATATTCCGCTACGCATAGCTGTAACAATAACAATTGAATAACAAAATCATAAATTTTACACAAACATTCCTTAATATATTCTCCTTTGCATGAACCTAAAGGTTTTTAAAAAAAATTGAAATAAACAATGTTTTTAACTATTTTAAAGAAAAAAATTTGGTGACTTTTCTTTTGAAGAGCGTAGAATTTTTAATTTTTGATTTTTTTTTTTAAACTTAGGTTCATGCAAAGCGTATTATTATATTTTAACGAAAAATTCTTGGATTTTTTATTTCGGATAATTAGAGCGAGCTGTGCGTTGCACAGCGCATTTTCGTGGAGCCAACTTCAAACAGCTGCAGCTTATTTATTTATGAATATTTTTACATAAAAAAATTTATATAGGTTGTATAAATGCTACACAATAACATGTACTTATTTTTAAATAAATAAATCTTATACTCTCGTCAAAAAAAATTTGAGGAAAAACGCTTATTCACTTGACCCTCCCCCCTTAAACGTTTCGTAATTTCTTCTCCAAATTTTATAAATTATTAACCGTGCACTTTTGAATATTTTTTTGTGATTTTCCGTAAAATATATAGTCAAAGATTTGTTTCTCTAGCATTCTGTATTTTTCCAAGTGTCTATTAGTGTAATTTCTTTGATACAAGCAGGTATAGTTTAATCGTCGGTAGGTTTAGTGTTAAGTAAATATAAATTTTATAACTGATTAATATATAATAGTGTCACAAAATATTTTCATCTAATTTCCAATAATACCTTGGTTTATATACTACANATATATAGTCAAAGATTTGTTTCTCTAGCATTGTATATTTTTCCAAGTGTCTATTAGNAGTCAAAGATTTGTTTCTCTAGCATTCTGTATTTTTCCAAGTGTCTATTAGTGTAATTTCTTTGATACAAGCAGGTATAGTTTAATCGTCGGTAGGTTTAGTGTTAAGTAAATATAAATTTTATAACTGATTAATATATAATAGTGTCACAAAATATTTTCATCTAATTTCCAATAATACCTTGGTTTATATACTACAATATATTTCAGTAACTGATTCGTTTCTAATTTACGTTTTTTTTTTTTTTTTACACGATTCAGAAAGTTGTATTCTTTATAGTTTTGTAAACCTTAATGCACCGAGTAGGACTTTTTAATACTGTTATGCTCATAACTGATAATTTAAAGTTACACCGTATCGAAGAAGCTAGGCGTTATTTTCTTTAGGTACCTATACTTCACTTGCTAAACGCTTTTTCAAACTTTTCTTTCAAACTTTCAAAACATTAACCTCCTTTCAAACTGTTTGTTTCATTTATCACTTATTTTACAGGGCGAACCGCGTAACGTGATCATCTTAAATTATTTTGTTGTTGGTGGATCGATTGAAAATTTATTTGTGTCGCGTAATATGATTCAAAGAAGCATTTAAGATGACTGTGACGAGCGGTTGTACGTTTTTTTCTGATTCATAACTAAAACTTGATTATTACACGGGTTTGAAGGGTAAATTGTGTTGAACGCTCAGAGCACACTTTCACGTGTAAATATTATATTTGTAAATAAGTAAATAATTATTGGAACGCGTTCCGAAATTTTTACATGCAAGATACATGGTAACATTAAATTGAAGTGTTATGAAGTAAATACATAAAACGTAATTATAATCTCTGTTTGTTTTTGAGGAAAATAGAATAAATATGTAAAATGATGTTGGGGAAAAAAGTATTTGGCAGATCGAAATTCTGGAAAAAGTATTTGACATTACAAATTGGCAAAGAGGAGAACAATAGTTTAAATAATATTCATATTACGTAATATTTTGTAACGCTCGAAAGTGCACGTATGACTTATTTGATTTGGTATTGATTTAATAAGATTTTCACATTCGATTGGTGTGATTTCGTTCTACGATGTTTCGATTGCTGCGCACATTTTTGTTCTCAGGTTTTTTTATATGAATTAATTTCTCTCACCTTTCTCGACATCACCAGTAATATTGTTAAAAAAATTAAGTAACGTAAGTAAAATATATAATGCAACTAATTGTATAAATTATTACAAAAAAAAAAACACAAATTGCATCCTTCAGTTTCAAAATCCTATTTCTCGCGATATAACAATCAAGAATCCAAGTAATAAAAATAAAAGAAAAAAACATTCTCTCACCTTTCTCGACATTATCAATAATATTATTAAAAAAATTAAAGAATATAAATTAAATATATAATACAATAAATAATATAAATTATTGCAAAAGAAATATAAATTGCATCCTTCAGTTTCAAAATTCTATTTCCTGCAATATAATAATCAAAAGTCCAATAAAATTATTAAAAAAATTAAGTAACATAAATAAAATGAATAAAATTATTACAAAAAAAGAACAAAATACAAATTGCATCCTTTAGTTTCAAAATCCTATTTCCTGCGATATAACAATCAAGAATGCAAGTAATAAAAATAAAAGAAAAAAAACATTCTAGCACCTTTCTGGACATCATCAATAGTATTATTAAAAAAATTAAGTAACAAATAAAATAAATAAAACTATTACAAAAAAAAAAAAAAAAAAAAAA
>SMSQ01018822.1:0-19811 GCA_019453375.1 Ctenoplectra terminalis | reverse complement strand
ATCTTTTTTTAACCATTTTTAACCCATAAACACTCGTTCAATGTTTCCTTACAACTTTGCAGCAAAGCGTTTACGAATAAACTTCATATAACATTTTTTTCCTACTTTCACTTATAGATTATGCTTCTATAATTTTTCCAGAAAAGTAGAAAACACTTCCACAGGGCTTGTATACAATTCCTGTATATCAGGAATTTGGTTTCCTTATTAGAATAAAATTACAATTACAGTTTCTCACTTTGATCAAAAAATTTTGAACTCAATAATTACTATAAATAAAATGTCAGGTATCAATACTGTGGTGCAATACTAAAACTTAATAGTACATCGATAAGTAAATAAAATGTAATATTAAAAACATAACTTAAAACAAATTTTTTAAAACGCCAATTACAAGGAAATAGTAAAGGTTACTTTTTACAACTTTTTTTATCTCAGTCTATAATAAAAAATTTCAATAATACGTTTTATAGATGTTTGTTAAATATACATATGTATGCTGCAAATTTCACTGAAATTGAATAACATTGTTATTTCAATGAAATATTTAGTTTATATACATTTAGCTTTTTTTTATGCGAACTGTTACAATTTAGTTTAACAAATATTTTGATTTAAAAAAAAATATTGTGCTATTATCGCCCCATACTATGGAACGGTTCTAACACTTTCTCAGGTTTCTATTTTTTTATTAATAACTTAGTTATTACTTGTCATAAAGCGAAACTGCTATGGTTCAATAATGTCAGACAGCTACATAAAAACATTTTGTGTCAATTTGATATAAAAATTCGTTATAAAAATTTTTGCTGTAAATGTAATAACTTTTACGCAATTGAAGTCCAAAATTAAATTCTTATTTTCGACTCCTATCTTCCATACGCCTAATAAATAAATTATCGATATCAGTCGTTCCTACGTTTAAATTTATAAATTTGAACGTAGAGCAACGTACCGTTCGTCTCGCACCATTCTTTACTTTCAAATACTGGAAACTTCCAAACTTTATAGCTAGCAACTTCCATTGCACAGCTTAGCTCTCTCGTACACTTGTTTAAAAAGATCACAGTCGTCGCAAGTACAACATTATTGAAAATAAACAATTCGATCACCCTATAGGGTGGAACATCGGTCCGCTTCACGCACGGAAAGTCCATCAAAAGATGCTCGTAAAAGAGAACAGAGGTGTACGCGCAAGACCAAGTTGAACCGGGAGTCGTTTCACAAGCGAGTAAGTGTTTTCTTCAATCGTATAATTCCGCGGAAACAGCGAGCACCGGTGGCCCGTTTCACGTTGAAGCTTCTTCCCAGCACGAATGCTAACAGCGCATAAAACCTGCGAGCGTATTTCACACGAAGAAATACTCTCGCGTCTCTGAGCTTTCTTATTGCCAATCGAGCGCGTCGTCGCTCCTTCCTAGCCGAACTGTACGAGAAAGATAACGACCACGATCCTCGATAACTCGATACTTGGAAGCGAAGTTGTTTCGTAGACATTACAAATAAACGGAAAAGGTACCTCACAGCCGATCGTAATTTAATGTACGTTCGCATTCGACCTACTCTTTATTGCTACACGATGACCGGACGATGTTCTAAATAGCTTACTCGTAACTTGTATATTGCTGAAACTAATTTAACTCGACGCACAATGCGGCATACGATGGACAAACATCGAATTAATCGATCTTCGGTTCTGATCTTGTTATTTCGTGTTATAATTGTTGACTGATAAGTAAGGAATTTTAATGTAAAATATATCACCCTCAAAAACGAAACAGTGTCAACAATTATATGTTTCGTTTCAATCTGAAAAATTGAAGGATAGCTTCCTCGTGCGTTATTCGTTGTTTCTTATTTTTGTTTTAATTGGTGTTCGTTATACCTTAAATATGAATAATTTGAGCAAACATTTGTGTAATTTTAATTTCCAATTTAGGAAATTCTTTGTTTTTAAAGCAGTTTGAAAAAGAATGGTTCAAAATATCCTGTAATTCTTATTGCTCTGTATCGATAAACTATCGAGTAACGTTACCGTATAATTTTTTACTGCTACAAACTGCTATACTGAATGTTATTATTATTATTTTTTTTTAAGGGAGAAAGCGATAGTTAATTCATCCTTGCTAATATTAATAAAATTATGCTTTATTTATTCGTTTAATATATATGTATTATTTACTTCTGTATTCTTTTGTTAATATTAATATTACCCTTTATTATTTATTATACATATTATTTTAATATAATTTTGACTATAATTGCTATGTTTATATAATAAAATTCCAGCTAAAACAATTTTTATTACAAATATATGAAATATTACTACATTGTATGTATTTTTTCATTTTTATCCGAAATCACCATATAAAGGCTACACTGACATATCCATCATTTTTATCCCAAATCACCACATCAGGGCTACACTGACATATCCATACAATTTTCAAACACTCCTTATTTCTAATTTCGCAGAATGAAACAAATGACCGTATTTAAAGATCTAAAGCAGTAATTTCTTTCGTCCGAGTTTTCCGTCGCATCGATTTCTTGGTCATTAGCAACTAAATGATGCCATAGTGCTAAATTTTATGGAATAGGTTGAATTCTTTAAGAAATTGGATTGTGTTTCTTAAGTGCTCCATGAATGTTACTGCCGTACTAGGATTGGCAACATTTTTTCGTTTCTGTTATTCAAATTTTATACATTCGTATAGCATGTGGTAAATTCTTAACGGCTGGTTTCCTCAGAATGTGCAGCGTGGTCTTTTGTTGAGGATGTGATTGTGTGTGATTTTTGTACGGACAATTCTTGTTAGTCGGAACAGTATGTAACACACTTTTCATATATTGCCGGATAGAAATCTTGAGTTATGTTGTGGGCGTAGGTTTTCTTTTTGTTGTGTTTCAAATTCGATCCCATTCTTCTTTTATTATTCTTGCATCGTTGATGAGATCTTTGAGGGAGATTTGAACTCAAAGTTCGGTTGGTGTAGTTCCGGCTGTAATTCCGTTATATTGTCATATAATGACACCATATATCAGAAACATGTAAGCATAGATTGTCGAGTCTCTAACACTATCTGCTGCCCAGAGTTCGTAAGTTGCCGAGCAACGACAAACTGAACGGTACAGGGGCGAGGAGATTAGGCTGCAAGGACCACGTAACCTCCCCCAAGGAGCCTCACCTGTACAGAAGTAAAATTTTTACCTCCGTGGGGATACGAAAAATAGGAATGCGAATTAAATTTGTAGGGTAAGAACTCAGGAAAATTATACTTAACATTTTGACGGCCGCACATTTTTCGCATCGCCTTTAGATTAGCGGCGGCAATATTTACACAATCGTTCCTAGCATAATTATTAATAAGAAAAGAGTTAAGATCGCTGTTACACTATTTTTAATGTTTCTTTAAAAATATCATCGATATGTATTGGGATACAAACATCGAAATAACGGCAAGAAACCATTTCGAGAAAATAGCTGTACAAAGACGGCCGTCAATGTGTTAACACGTTAAGCGCCACGTTAACACTAGAACTACCGACGATTAAAGTGTACCTATTTCGAACAAAGAATTAAAAATGATAACTATTTGAAAAAAATATAAAATGCAAGGGAAATAAATGTTTATTCAAATTTGTTACAGTAAATCAGAATTAATTCTTAGAAATGTATCGTTCTAAATTTATAGAATTTATATGAGAAATTGGAAACCAGTCATTTTAACCACCTCTGTAGTTCTAGTGTTAAGTCTCTGCGGACCGACGCTGAAATTTTCGTTTAGGCATCGTTGGTCTCTGAGGATTGAGAGTATCAATTTCAAGAAACGATATCTTATAATTCATTAATGGGTTGTATTAAATCACATTAAACTGTGATCTACTGAATTTCTACTGAAATTCAGATATTCCAAATGGATAATGAACAAATCAATGAAAAGCAATAAACAATAAAAATAAAATTAAACGACAGTATTAAACACTATTAAAGAACTATGTTTAAGATTTATCATCAATAATAGTGTTTGATGTTATTTGAACAAATTTTTATTAGAAAAAAGAATTGCATTCTATTCGTCATTAAATTTCAATTACTTTTCATTGATTTGTTCATTATCCATTTGGAATATCGGAAAAACTCAATTTATTTGTTCCACACGAGTAACAATTAATTAGTTTATTCGATATAACTTTTGTTTAACATTCGCCAACAGTCGCTTCGATATATCCTGAGTTGCTCGTAGAAACACAAGCGCGGCGTAGAGTCCAATGCTCCCGCTAACGCCCAGCCGTCTTAATCGCTCTGTGATTGGTCAGTGTTTTTCATTAATAACTCGTTAACAAAATCGAATTTGACATTTTCACAAAGGAAAAAGTTGTTTAGAATCACCCCAAGAACAACCCCTTAAAGGGACTTACAATCTTTCTGGGACACCCTGTATGTGGAAATAATGGAAATCAGTGCGACTCAAAGCAATGTGTTGTGGTCCCAATTAACCGGAATCCAATGTATAATAATATATTAGGTTATCCCATAAGTAATGTCGCTCCTGGACAGTAATTTTTATTAGGAAATATTAAGACACATTTATTTTTAATCATCCATATATCGACCATTGTTTTTCATGATCTTTTCCGATCTGTTAAGTAATTTGATTCTCTATTTTTCAAAAAAATGTTGCATGTTTTTAATTTTATCTAAGGTCTTTGTTGTGTGTGATACAGCGTTTAAAAACTAAAAATTAAAATTGGAAACTCGTACCACGTTCGCCACAACCGGTTACTACTTATTCCAATTATAACATTTTTTAATCGACAACAAAAATTCTAGAATAATGGGCACTTAAAATAAGCATCGAAGAAGATTTTTAGGTAAGAGCACCCCAAATTTTTTAAAGAAGGAATCCAGAAACCACTTGATAGATAAGAAAAAATCATAGAAAACAATGGTCAATACAGTCGTGACTAAAAATTAGTGCAAATATTAAGATCTTACAGTGAAAATTAGTGTCATAGAACGACATTATTTATGGGATGACCTAATACAATAAAATAACGATATCAATACATGTATCGAACTGGTTATCGGGAAAGAATGAGTTAGAAGAAAACACAAATTAGGCCTGTAACTAGAAAAGATATTTATTCATGATACTTTCCCGTAACGAGCACGATACGTGTATTGACATCGTTATTTTTGAATAATTTCAATTGAGTTAATAATTTTGATACAAAATAGTGATTTTCCCTCTGTTTTAAAGTACACTTAAGCAAAATAATAAAAATTGAAGAAATTTTCGTCACTCAGAATGAAATTACAAAAATTCGACCGCATTGAACGTGTTAATAATTGCACTTCTTTTTTCAAAATATATGAAGATTAATCAGAACAGCTAATTGGATTCGTCGGCAACTTACGATCTTTGTACTATATCCAAACTTTCAAATTATTGATATCACAAAATTTGCTAATGATTTTGCGAGTATTAATTTTTAACCCTTTAACTGCGGGTGTGGTTTGTAAACCACGTACTAAAATTATAGCCAGAGGCGGATATGGCTTATATACCGCTAAAATAAAAATAAAATATGTGGCGGCCCTCCTACACTTCGCCACCAAAGGGATCTACAACACTGATTTTCTCGTGGAGAACAGTACGATTAGTAAGTTAGTTGCTTATACCGATCCCTCTCCTATACTCCATTCAACGAGACGTGTCACCAAGTATAAACACGAGCACGCGAACAGGGCAGGGCCGACTTACGGGTTCTAGATGCCCACATCACATCGTAGGATCCGAACCCTGCCTGCAAGACCCCTCGGGAAGGGACCACCATAACTTGGCCCTGAGTTGTAACATGTGACAGCCAATGACCGTAATTGCAGAGCCGATCACTTGAAAAGCGAGGCAGTTGTTTGTTTTTACTTAGTGACTCGCCTCGATGAACGGACTATACCTTCAACATCCCCGTGTCTAAGGCACGAGCCTGCTTTCCAGATAGGATAATTCAGTTTTTTTTCTATTGTCAAAAAAAGGAACACATTATTTTCTGAATAAGTATAAATATAAGCTGCCGAAGCAAGATAAATCTAAGATACGAACCAAAGACTGATAAAAGTCAGTAAACGACAGTACAAATAATAGTGAATAGAGATAGAGAATAATAGTTCCTAGAGAAGCTCATTACGTGGGCCATTAGTGTTGAAGAGGTTACGTGGAGGTGTGTTTAAATAGTTATGTTTAAGACACGGTGGAAGAAAAGTATATATTTAGATAGTCTTAGGAGGATGTGTATAAGACGGGCGCATGGTTAGAACTAAGGAGAAAAAAACAAGTCAGCGCGTACATTCGTACCTAGGGTGTTCGCACGCATCCCCAAACCCTAATTGATGGTCATACCCTAGAGTGAAGGCCGCTAAGAAAAAGTCCGTTATTTTAGTTTTTCTTTCAGGAATCTAGAGTTTGTACAAACTCATGCAAAACATGGGTGCCTTCCTTTAACAATTAGGATAAGTGATCAGCGAAATTATAAGAGTCAGCTGTTTATTGTTGACTTCTAAAACCTGTAAAAGCATTACAAATGTAAATAAACAATGTTTTAAAAAAAAAAAAAGCTCGGGCCTGCTAGGATGCCTTACCGTCGAGTTCACTAGCAGGCCCTGGACGAAACGATCTTTCCTTATCATTTTCCTTCCTTTTTTCAACCGCCACAAATAAACACAATAAAAAAAATCTTTTAAAATAGAATATCACTTCAGTAATATAAAATTAATGTGATTTATAAATCACACCCGTAGTTAAAGGATTAAACATATTAAAAAGTTACTAATAAAATAAGGAAGCCTCCAATTAGCTTTTTCCAGTTTTAACATCATTTCTTGCTAAAACAGTAATTCTCAAGTGGGTGATAAATTTTTATAACCAAATGGGTATTGTTAATATCTGTAGAAATTGGGTGTATTTTATTGATTCATCGAGTTCTGTTCGTTATTTATTGGTGTCTCCTGATTCATCAATAATATCGCACGCGCGGTAGGAGCAGTTAAATTATGAGGTTTTTATTAACGAGATCGTTAAAATAGCCAATTAACGTATGAAGATATTCGGCCGTGGAACAGTAAAGATTGGAAGCTGAATAATAACCACAGGAAATATAAACACGTTTCGTGCATTTCATGGAAATAACAATTAAACAGTAATTTGCTGCAACGTGACTTCCAAACTTATCTCTGTTTACCCTGCAAATAAAGGTGTGTATTCAATTGAAATTCAGATTTTGTTTGTTAATTATAAGCTATGTTAATTCCTATAAAGTGTTATTAATATAATACAAGTCCTTTGAGCAAAAAATTCTAGATTTTTTTTAATATTCAACAACTGGCAACTGTTAAAAAATAATTATTATTATATATTATCTATTACAATACATTAATGTAATTAATATATGTATTATTATTTGTATAATAAATAATAAGTTATGGCAAGTTCAAGTATTAATTTCTTCATATATTTTAATATTATAATAATAATTTAATATATTAATGTGGCATTATTAAATATGTAAAATGTTAAGAATAGTAAAATCGTGTTTTTAATATTTCAGCTATTACGGTTTCATCTGCTTCGAACTGTTTGTTAAAATCTTTTCATAGCAGAATCAATTACCTGCAATTTTTAGAAATAGAATAAAGATAACACTTATCAAACTGAAATTTAACTTTGAGAAAAATCAAACTACGTAGTTTATAGTATTATTAGCAATTAGTGTTACTCGTCCATACTTTAATACTTCTGCTTTCAGACGGTCTACAGTACGTAAATAAAAAATTCTTGTTTAACCTCTTGCGTATCTCAGGGCGGTGACCTGGACAAAATATTTAAAAACTCTCCAAATCAGAGGTAGCTCCGTTTTTGTTAATTTTTTGTTGGTCAAAACGAATATCACTGAACGCTATTTTAAAACAAAGCAGTGAAGTGAACATTAGTGTCGTTGACCCGGTTTTATGTTCGGTGGTGTCGTATACCCGTAATCAGCTGTTCGCTACACCACAAGCCGAATCGTCCGTCAAGGGTCAAGATCGGTACTGTGACACAGTCATACCTATTCCAAAACAGTAGCTGAATCTTTTGCTGATTTGGTGAGTTTAATTCAATTTTTCGATTGTTCTTCTTTAATTTAACAAGGTCTGTAACTTATTCCTGGCTGTGCACTTCAAAGTTTTCATAAAAAATTTTTTCAGTGAAACTATTAAACGATTATTATACATTATTAAATATCGTATTGAAACAATAAAAATAAAATTGAAGGACAGTATTAAATATTATTAAAGAACCGTGTTTAAGATTTATAATTAATAATAGTGTCTGATGTCACTTAAATAAATTTTTATTAGAAAAACGAATTGTATTCTATTCGTTGTTATTGTCTATTCTAGTCGTTGTTTTCATAGATTTGTTCATTATTCATTTGTAGTATCGGATAAACTCAATTTATTTGTTCTATACGAATAAAAATTAATTAGTTTATTCGATATAACTTTTGTTTAATACTCGTCAACAGTCGCTTTGATTCAGAATCAACATTCTGAGTTGCTCGTAGAAGCACAAGAGCGGCGTGGAATCAACGCTCCCGCTGGCGGCCAGTCGCCTTACTCGCTCTGTGATTGGTTACTGTTTTTCGTTAATAACTCGTTAATAAAGCTGATATTGACATTTTCACAAAGGAAACAGTTGCTTGAAATTATCTCAGAAATCATCCCTTAAAGGGACTTACTCACTTTTTAGGACACGTTATATATCTTTTTTTCTCGCTATTCCTCTTCCGGGTTTTCTGCTTTTAATTTCGGTTACCTCCAATACCGGTGCCGGATTTCACGCTTCCGAATTTTCTCCGGACGGGTGACAGTTTTTAACATTGATTAAATTGCAAAAATTTTAAATATACAAATTATTCCATTTTTTATACTTTGTCCCTTTATTGTAAAATAATTTATCCACCATGATAAATTAATAACTCGTTAACAAAGCCGAATTTGACATTTTCGTAAAGGAAAAAAGTTGCTTGGAATCATTTCAGGAATCACCCCTTAAAGGGACTTACAGACCTTTTGGTACACCCTATATGTACACTACCACTGAACAGTATCCGGATACTTGCTTACTTTTTACAGAATGTAATTAATAATTTTTTTATTTAATTGTTATTGTTACAGCTATGTGGAGCAGAATATTATGATAGGATAAAATGGAATTTGTGAATAAATTACTGAGCTAATATGCAATAAAAATGACATTAAATTCTATAAGTGTCAAACCTTATGGAACACTGTTTTATTATTATTAGAAAGGTTCTTTATATTTGGGTTATTTAATTGCTAAGCTATGGATCAAATAATGACGTTTTTCTACCGTGGTTAATTAAAGCAGTGTCCTTTTACAAATTGTGTATCCCATCTTAATACATTATTGATAAATTTTTATTAATGGATAATTTCAATTTACAGTGTGTCGATTCCTTAAAAAGGTAGTAAATATTACTTTCAGTCGTTAAATTGTCATTAATTTACATGTTTTAGTAATATTTATGTATCATCGCTAGAAATTGATCATGTTGACAAAATCAGTGTCCGGATACTTATGAGCAATAGCGTATATGTATAGTGGATTCCGGTTATTTAGGACGCCGATTAATGGGAACCACCGTTTATTTGAGACAAATACTGAAGAACGGAAATAAAAACTATTGTTTCCACTTCGCTTATATGGAACACCCGACCGTTTTATTAGGGCAGTTTACGCTCGTACAGTTTGCTATTGGAGATACAGCAAAGCTTGTTATAAAGTAGTCAATCCATTGGAAGTGTTTATTTATTTATTTTTGATTACCTACTAATGTTATTTTATTACTTATTGTTAGCTTCGTTTGCGTGCTTAAACACACATTTCTATTCAAGCCTGAATATTGCATATATTTTTCAATAAATCGTTTTTGGCTTTATTTTTTACATAGTTTAGATTTTGTCTGTTGAAGATTGTTGAGACAACAACTTAATCGGGACAGATTGGAATAAATTATTGATTCTCTCTCGTGACGAGCTCGATACATGTATTGACATTGTTATTTTTTAATAATTCCAATTCAGTTAATAATTTTGATACAAAATAGTGATTTTCCCACAGTTTTAAAGTACAATTAAGCAACAAAATAAAAATTGAAAAAATTTTCGTCACTGAGGATGAAATTGCAAAAATTCGACCGCATTGAACGTGTTAATAATTGCATTTCTTTTTTTAAAAGATATGAAGATTAATCTTAATATTATTATTTCATAATTATTATTAATTTCTTAATTATTTCTTAACTATTATTAACTTCTTATTATTAATTATTATTAATTGCTGTTACTCTTGTTCTTATCGTTATTATTGTCGTTGTCACTGTCTTTGTTGTTATTATTATTATTGCACAGCTGCAATGGTATAAAAGTACCAGTATAACAACCTCAATGGTCGTTTAAATACGTTTAAACATTTACACATTTAAAACTATTAACATTAATATCGACATTACCTCACTTTTTACAAAAATTCACAAAAAATTACAATTACGTAAACAAATTCAATTAACGGATTCGTTACAATCATATGGTACAAAAAAGTTTTGTCAAACGTGTTATAAGACTAGATGAGATAGTAATGGAATTTATCGTAACATTTTTTTGCCTATCCGCAATTTGTGCATGTTTCAATGGTTTACACCAACATGGACGTTTTACACGTGAGAATGCGCGACACGTTTCGTTTACTAGTGGTCGCCATATTTCTGGACAATTCTTGCCACTAAGGTCGGACAATGGAACTTCCTGCGACACTAAAATTCACAGAGCTTACATTAGTACCGCCTCGTAAAGCGTTCTTGGGATTAAAGGATTCAACGTCTTACGAGTACTCCGCTATTTGCACGCTCGTGAAACGTCCAAATGTCACTAGCTGCTCATTTGACGTTCGAATTGATATCTCCTATTTTCTACGCTTACATTTCCATTTGTACCACTAAAGATTTATTTTACGTAATAATAAGAACTTCAATTACTTCTTAATTATATCTGGTTCTTGCGATCAAAATTAATTTTCGAATATGTAATTTTAGATAAATGTTAAGTAAATGCAGATTTTTTTTTAGGTAGTATCTAGGTCATTAATGACAAGGGTTTATGTAAAGGCCCATTCAGATGTTGTTAAAAGGATTAGTATCGATTAAGTATTTGATCGTCTTTTTTGTGTGTTTCAGTGAGATTAGTGTTTTGTAGGAGTCTTTCATTTTTAATAAATTATGTGAACGAAATATTATGATAACAGTTATTATATTTTATAAGATATACATTTGACTATTTTATTAAATTGCAAAAATTAACTTAATATGATAATAATTAAGGTACAGCTAGCCCTCCTACAACACGGCATTCTATAACACTGTTTCCCTCTAACACGATAACAAAATTGCAAAAACTTTTGTACAACACTGTACAGCACTGGATAACATGATTTTTGTTTAACATATTTAAAAACTAAATTACCTTGAAATAATGCGACCTTGTAAGAACCAGCAAACAAAACAATATTACAGATTTGTTAAAGAGGATAGAAGGTGCAAAAATCTAAATGAAGAAGATTCAGTAAGTGATGGTGATATTCTCGTTTGATTCTACCGAGTAGTGATGAGGAAGAAATTTCTTAAATTAAGGTTACATTAAATGAAAATAATATTTTTTGTTTTTTTTTCATTTTGTGTTATACATAAAAATTAAGTTGCTTGTATGAGATTAAAAAAAAAAGTTTGTTTTTAATAAGTTTTCGGTACCTAACCCCCCTTTTTGTATTGCCTCTGGGTCTCATATAATACGGTTTTATACAACACGGCATTTTCTAGGAACCTATCTACCGTGTTACAGGAGGGTTATCTGTGTTTCAATATTTTCTGGAACTTTCCATATTTTCCCATGATCGGGGTTGATAGACTTACAGTATGGGGAAGGTTGACTATGGATAAAATCACCTAAGAAAATGTTATTAGCAACTTATTTTAGTGGTAATGAAACAACACAATATTAAAAAAATTATATTATTATGAAATACTATTTTTTCTCTCATATTTTAATAATAAACAGAAATTATAAAAGATTTATGATAATCAATTTTAAACAAAACAAAAATTGGTTTCCTAAAAATAAAGTAACAGTAATGGCGTATTAATAAATTTTCTTCTACCATAATGTGTAAACCCATAACAAATATCAGTAGTTCTGTTTTTATGCATCCAGTTAAAGCTTTTTTTCTTTATCAATTAAAAATTTGTCTATTTCTTTGATATCCAACTGTATCTTTTCCTGGATATTAACCTTTGCTTTCTAATGGAAAGTTAGTATAAATTTATATCGATGGGCCTGGTTGACCAATTAATCACATAACCTCCAACTTTATTAGTCAACCAGCCTCGAACGATCATTTTGTCTTTAATATTCTACATAATCTCAAATTATTTATATGTATAAAATATACTGGTCCAATAGGTTGCTTATCAAACAAATTTAAAAATATTTTTTTTAACATTTATTGTACCGTCACTATATAAAGCAAGAGAACACAAAATCTTTAAGAAAAAACATTGACTTACATAACCAATTTCTTGATAGACACTGATAATTCGTAAACAACTAACAATTGCGGTATTGAAAATAATGTAAGGGCACAGCAGAAATAACTTGTTTCTACAGTAAATCTTTCCGCAACAGAGCACATGTTAGTGCAAAGTTATCAATAATTAATCAAACAAAAGCCTATAGGCAACCAGTCCTGATCTTCGATACCGAAGAAAATAAAATGAGCGATATATGAAAAAATATGCGATGCAATGAAAATAAAGCTTTATATATATTTTTAATAGAAAACTGCTGAAAACTCTTCAAAGGCAGCCATAGAAAATTTATAAATTTTGTATGAAAAATTAGAAATTTTAACAGCTTTGGTAGCTTTAGTGTTAATGTAGTCGCTAATAGTGCATGCGACTTTAAATAAATAAAATTAAAGAAATAGGTTAGTATACTGAAAATCCTTTGTTTCGTTTTAAATTATTTAAAAATCATCTATATCGAAAACTATATAGTCACTAAAATTTATCATATACTATTTAATAACGTTTGAAAATAACTTTCATATTCAGTTTAAAGAGAAAAAGCAAAAATATGAATAACTTTAAATTCTTAAGATTATAAATTCCGAAACATTCAATTCGTGATGCCTTTTACGCATTACTTACATCAAAGCGTACGAATAATTTCTTCTTGATCTGAAAAATTTTACCGTAATTCCTATCGTAAAATATAGATCATAATCCTTAAAGTAAAATGCAAAATGTGAAACTATAAAAAGGAATACTCAGTCATCCACGTCGAATCGTTTTGCCTTCAGTCAAAGGTGAAGAGGGCTATGGATAAAAGAATTTACGTTTCACTCTCCTTTCCTTATTTATTCGCCACGGAACCGTTTCTGTGACCTTCCCTCTGGGTCTTCCGGGTGCAAAACAAAGTCCACGCTCGTAAAATATTATGTAGGATAAGGAAGTCTTGGCTCTGGGCCACAATCGATGGCGATTCAGGAGTCTGGAAAGTTTATTCCGCCGAAGAGCTTAACGTGACCGCCGTTGTCCCAAACTTCCGCTTTATAAATAAACTTCGTCACAACCTCTATTCCTCTATGACTGATTTAAGGAATTAATACAAATATGGTATTCACACGTCTTGTTGTAGGTGTTCTATGTCCGTTATCCGCACCGTTCTATGCTTTCCCTTTTCCCATTCAATGTGAAAAACTTATTCGAAGTATCGATTTCTACAACATATCCAAAAATCATCCAAATCGGAGAGGAAGCCTCTTTTTTACACTTTCACCTAAATCTCTGTTAGTAAAAATTTATAGATTCGAAATAAAATGAACTAGTGTTATTAGAAAAAAAAGTCCAGTTTAATGCAGTCTTTAATTAATTAACCAACTCATAGGTTAACCCTCTCATTCTGCCCTGCACCATATTTTTAGCCGAAAGGAAGAATTGTGACATCGATCAACCAAAATAAGATACAGAAACTACTGAAATTTCTAAAAAATACTAACAAGGAACGTTCGGTAAGCCGAAAATTCAAAAAAATTTGAAACTTTGCTCGTTTGTAGAGGACCTCGAACTAAGTATCACGCTATTTTTTTTATCTGCGAATATTTGGCTTTTCAGGGTGAAAATACCCCTTAAATTTTGCAAGGTGCTTTGCTATTTTCCTATATATTTTGAAAACTATAACAGATATCAGCAAATTTTTAGATTGACAATTTAATGGTTTCCTATTTCCTAGAAAACTGTGTAATAAAATTTTTAAACATTTATTGTTTAAACAAAAACGAAACCCTCACCGCCCTTATTTTTGAAAATTTTTATTTTCAGTATACCGGAAACTTTAAGGAGTGTTTTCATCCTGAAAAACCGAATATCAGCAGATAAAAAAAATAACGTNTCGGAGAGGAAGCCTCTTTTTTACACTTTCACCTAAATCTCTGTTAGTAAAAATTTATAGATTCGAAATAAAATGAACTAGTGTTATTAGAAAAAAAAGTCCAGTTTAATGCAGTCTTTAATTAATTAACCAACTCATAGGTTAACCCTCTCATTCTGCCCTGCACCATATTTTTAGCCGAAAGGAAGAATTGTGACATCGATCAACCAAAATAAGATACAGAAACTACTGAAATTTCTAAAAAATACTAACAAGGAACGTTCGGTAAGCCGAAAATTCAAAAAAATTTGAAACTTTGCTCGTTTGTAGAGGACCTCGAACTAAGTATCACGCTATTTTTTTTATCTGCGAATATTTGGCTTTTCAGGGTGAAAATACCCCTTAAATTTTGCAAGGTGCTTTGCTATTTTCCTATATATTTTGAAAACTATAACAGATATCAGCAAATTTTTAGATTGACAATTTAATGGTTTCCTATTTCCTAGAAAACTGTGTAATAAAATTTTTAAACATTTATTGTTTAAACAAAAACGAAACCCTCACCGCCCTTATTTTTGAAAATTTTTATTTTCAGTATACCGGAAACTTTAAGGAGTGTTTTCATCCTGAAAAACCGAATATCAGCAGATAAAAAAAATAACGTGATACTTAGTTCGAGGTCCTCTACAAACCAGCAGTTTCAAATTTTTTTTCAATTTTCGGCTTACCGAACATCCTTTGTAAACTTCTCCATAAATTTTAATTCTCTAAAAATATTTTTTCTGCACACTGAGTCTCTAATAACCCAACTTAGTGGTTGATGCGATTTAAAATAAACAATTAAAAGAAAAAGAACATGATTTGTAATCTGCTTGTAAAGATACTTTAATCGAATCGATTTTCCAGTATTCTTTTTAGTAGTACGCAATGAAATTTTTTATTTCATAGGGTTACAAATATCCTTAATAATCAATCATAATTAATCCAAATCTAACCTATAACTGACTTCTGAATAATAAAAATTACTATAACAATTATTACAAAGTCAATTATTACAGTTGAATTTCATACCATTTTAAACAATATTTACTAAACTTTAACAACTAAAGTCACGTTTCACAAAATTTCACTAACGCAGAAATCAACAAACAATAGAATCTGAAGATACGTGGGTAAGTCGGGCGGAAACCACGCTGAAGGAATTAAACTGTGTCATTTCTTGATCAGAAAGGTTAGTTTTAATTTCTAAAAATGTAAGAATGATACAGGGTAATTGTTCCAGCAGTCGGCCATTTAATTCATGACGAAAATTCATCTTGTATCTTGTTATTATTAATATACTATTTTCTAAATGCTTTATATACAATTAAATTCTTTAAAGTACGTACTTTTGAAATATCTGAAGTTATTTTAATAGTATAGTAATTTATACTTTAAATCTCTAAAACTTGCGAAAACAACGCTTTTTCCAATAGTTAGCCAGTAACATCTTAACTTTAGCCTTTTTCATGCTAATAATCAGCCATTCCAAGTTGTGTTTGGTATACATATATCTAGGTAGGTAATTAAAATTGATCAAGTTACTACAGAATAAAACATAAATCTTTATTTCTATGTAACAATTAACAACGCGACAAAAAATATATCCAAGAAAACAAATTTTTATTTTAAAGAGGAAATGAAAAAAAATGGTAAACTTTTTCTCTATAAACGTCAAGCTTATAATATAGATGAAAGTTTATTAGGAACATAAAGAACAAATAAATGGTTTATCACAGATTTCTGTGTAGGTTTGGCTTGCGAATTCAGTACATTTTAAATGAAACCATATAACTTGTCACAATCCACATTTTTTTCATTATCATCTTCGGCATCGGTGTATAAGTCGTCATTGCGCGTTTCGCATTGTTGACTGTTTTCAGCATTCGCTGCAACATTTTCTCCTTTCCCTTCGATTATTTCTCTCTTAGCTTTTCTTTTTTTTCCAGCTTTATTAACACTTTTTCCTGCTCCACTTTTTCTTTTTGTCGCAAAAGGACACGATATTCTTCGGAAGATATTGCAGCTTGCATATTTTGAGCAGCAGAATCTTTACTTTTACCGGATTTATCGACAGGGTTGGGATAAAATAAATGCTTCATAAACGGGGAATTTCCTTTTTCTGTCACATTCTGATCAGATTTCTCCTTTTCTTTCTTATTCCTTGCGATCGATATAGCTCCGAGCTTTAATCTTATATCGCTTGTAATTGTAACTGTATTAATATTGTGGAAATGGAATCGTGAGGCGGGAATGAATATTTTAGTCTTTAGAATGTTTAGTCTTGAGTAATAGATGTGTGAAAGAAGAGTGTGTGGAGCGGCACGATACATGTGAGAATGAAGAGCACTTGGGATCGAGCAATAGAAGCGCGAAAGAAGAGTGTTTGGTCCGAGTGAACGAGATTATCGCGTGACAGAAGAATTTCAGAGAATGCTTGGACAGAGTGAGAGAGATTAAGGAATGAAAAGAGAGAGAATGTTGGAATATATGGCAAAGGAAAATGTGCGTGCAGGGAATTGAGAAGGGACAGTTGAGGAGAGAATAGAGAGAGTGCGTGAAATATAGAATTAAAGAGTATAATATTAGTATTAAAGACTTTGTTATATTTCATAATTGAGTACACTTCACTTGTACCAACCCAACATTCCTACAATATTTGCATCCCTGTTTTCTTTCTCAAATTCGTCTTCTGTTGCCCTCTCGTCACGAATGTTGTCATTCCAGGTCAAATTTGCATAATTACGATTCGTTTTTCCAATCGCTTTTTTCTTCGACCTCAGGCTCAAATATTTTACGTTCTGTGGGCTCGGAATTTATACAATAGTATGTGTCATTGTCTAACTGTGAAAAATTGTTGTTGTCTGGATTATCAAGAAATAGAAATTCTGCTGAATTTAAATTTATCAAATTAGATGTAGTATTTAAATCTGGTGTTTCAGTTACGTTTACAGTTAGTGCACTATTTTTCTCTGTGTTATAAGTATACCTTCACTTTTTTCCGATTCGGTTCGCAATTCTTCTAATTTTGATAATATTACGTCTATGTTCGCATNACAATATTTGCATCCCTGTTTTCTTTCTCAAATTCGTCTTCTGTTGCCCTCTCGTCACGAATGTTGTCATTCCAGGTCAAATTTGCATAATTACGATTCGTTTTTCCAATCGCTTTTTTCTTCGACCTCAGGCTCAAATATTTTACGTTCTGTGGGCTCGGAATTTATACAATAGTATGTGTCATTGTCTAACTGTGAAAAATTGTTGTTGTCTGGATTATCAAGAAATAGAAATTCTGCTGAATTTAAATTTATCAAATTAGATGTAGTATTTAAATCTGGTGTTTCAGTTACGTTTACAGTTAGTGCACTATTTTTCTCTGTGTTATAAGTATACCTTCACTTTTTTCCGATTCGGTTCGCAATTCTTCTAATTTTGATAATATTACGTCTATGTTCGCATTTTGACATTTAAAATATTTAAATTATGGTATGGTAATGGTCGACTAGTAGATTAATAGGAACCAATTGACGGCTATTTTGTGTTTTATGCAGCCGACTGCTGGTTTTACATTGATTCTGTCGGGAAATAACAAGAAAGACTGATTCGGAAAAGTAAGTTTTGTTTGCTTGATAAATACGGTTCAAATTAGCGAGCTTTGACCAATATCCAATAATCAGCCGGAGGGGTTGATTATTATTGGTTTGCTTTGTATTTTTAATACCAGTGATCGGCCACTCCGCAAAGGCGTACATATTATCGTTTGAAATACAATTATAATCTCTAAAACAACTCATTTAAATATTAGTAACTGGATGTTCAAATTTTGTTATATATAAAACTTATTATTATTGATAATATCCACTATTTCCAGGTGCCGCCGATAGTACTAAAATAATTCAACTTTAACTTTCTCATTCGTTGCCAATCATCCGATCAGCGTGACAATAAGGCTTTAATTCATATTTTTCTCGCTAGGGACATAAAACTTTACATATTGTAAATGAATAATGCTCATTCAACTGTATAAGAATTCGTTACTGTTTTTTGTTCCTAAAAAATTGATTTCCAGGGAAGCCGACTACTGAGTAGGGGTCGTAATAAGGCACATTTACCCTAATGTGTATCTAAAACAAATATAGGGAAAATAAATGATTACGTTCAAAATATTCGCAATTCGCGTGAAGAGTGAATTCATTTTTCCCAGTGAATGGGTTAATAAGAAGAATCATATAATTATTTTACATTTTCTAATGGCCAGAAATGACAAATTGGAGTAAAAACATCGAGCGAAATGGTGCTCATTGTGGTGGTGAGCGGACCAAGCCCAGACTTGTATTGTTCCTCGTTTTGCGTCAATGCCAGATTATAGTTGGTGCAGAAGAACTCCGTCATGTTCAGTGAGGAGCAGCGTACACGCCATCGTATGTCTCTGTGAGTCGAGCCGGTGTAAATTCAATTTTAGTCAGCTCAAAGAGCCTGGAAGTTGTGTTATTTTTACAAACCCGTTCACTCGCTACGCAAAGGTACAAGCTGCGTAGCTTTTATTATAGGTATTATTATTTTTATATTTTCAGAGAATAGAGATAAAACATACCGAAATTTAATTCAGCGACGTAAACTATTTTACGGATATTTTAGAATAAATGTAGAGTGTTTAACGCAAATTTCCCGCGCTTCTTCAACTAAAGGTCGGGTTGGTATTGAAAATATTGCAGATGTGTGCCACCTCAGAAATAATATGACAGGCCGCGACTTCTTACAAGTCGATTGTTTACTATCTTTGTATATCTTACGTCTCTCTGTTTTTCGCGAAGTCTCTGGCCTTTTTATTGAGACACAACTTGGGGATCTAGGCGCGATCAACCAATCAGTGTCGGCTTTTCCCCCTTGTGCCTTCCTTGGGCACTCTTGGGGACTTCAGCGGTCCGCCCAACAAGCAGTCTTGGAGTGGGGTGGCGCTCAGTGGGGACGCTAGGCCCAAAGGGGAGGTCGCCGCGTGCCAACTGATTGTCAATGCGCTTAGTTCCGAGTTTATGATACGTCTACTGCTATTGAGCACGCTGAGCCAAGTACCAGGCAATCATATGGCCCGCAGAAGTGCAAATTCTCTGCGTCTAATTTTTAATATAAAACAATTTTCAGACCTTGCCTTCTGAGTTAAATAGTTGAGATAATTACAAAAAATGAAAAATAAGCTTTTTTCAAAAATAACATTGTTAGGCGTCCGCAT